>PVIC010002491.1:0-77026 GCA_004025085.1 Thryonomys swinderianus
TTTTTTGCCTATTTTTGACACTTAGATATATAGTTAAATTTCAACTCACATTTTAGTATTTATTTAGTTTCCAAATTAAACCTTTTATTAGATATTATTTTAATGTATATTTTATGAATTGTCATTTCTTACATAATTAAAGTAAATTAAATCATGTGCATCACTTGTTAGATGGAACTCATTCAGAATTTATCATAACCATTAATATTTGTAAATGTTGTATTCAATTAATTTTTTAATAAAACTTAATATGTACTTATCTGAAATGATGTACACTTAAAAACATTAAATCACTTCATTTTGCACGGGAAGTGAAATGAAAAGATGATTAAAATTTCTTCCAAATAATACACATAACTATGAAATGAGTTCACACATTTAAATATGGTTAGGGAACGTTGCCTGACAATCCTTTTATCTATCCCTGCCTTTACCTCAGCATCAAGACAAATGAGCTTCTTAGCACTATTGACCACGCTTCCTTTCCCCTGCAGAGTCATTCTTTGTCATTCAAGGTTCTCTTTTTCCCAAATCTGCAAGCTTTATCAGGGCTCCCTATCTTTGTCGGAACCACTGAGCTAACCCTCCGGCCCAGGGCTCCCTATCTTAACAGATTATAAACAGCACCGAGAAATCTACTCCTCAGCCCCATCTTTCCTTCAAGCTTTCATCCTACATAATCAGATTTCTGGGAAGAGTATTTTCTGCCATTTCGCTCCCTCAGGGCCCTTGCTCCAGCTGTTTTATTCACCTGGAATGCTCTTCACATTTCTCACACAGCTGGCTAAGTCATGGAGAACCCAAGACCTGACCAGTTCAGCCAAAGGGCCCGTTCAGTCTCCTTACACTTCATTCCCTTCTGCTGACATGCATGTCTATTATTTTTATTTTTTCATTGTATTTATGTTTTGGTACAGGGGACCAAACCCAGGACCTTGCATTTGCCAAGCAGGCACAGCACCACAAAGCTAAAAATCCCTGGCCCATGAAGGTCTAATATTATCTGACCTGTTCTTTATGTCTCTAAAGACAGAGCATTGTCTGTTGCCTAGATGTTACCTCAGGGTAAAAATGGTGCCTGGCACACTGAAAGTGCTCTGTATGAATACATATATGTTGGATAAATAGTAAATAATGAAACCTATCAGTCTCATTGCTGATTTCTTCTCTTCCACTCATTCCTTCAACTCTTGATTTGTGTAAGACTCTACCTTTGCAACTTTTCCCTTCTTTTTTTCTCAGCCCCCTCTCTGGGTTTGTCACAATACTAGCACCCCCCCCCCCATGAAGATGGCCGGCCTGGAGCACTGCCTACATGAAGATGCAGACAGAGGGCATCAAGGGCCGATCAGGGCAGACATTGCTAGTTGATCTCAGCTCACTTTCCAAGGCAGACTGGCTCTTGCATGCACATCACTCTAAGCAGGGTTTGTAAACTGGGCGAGTTCCCTGGCATGGAAAGCATATCTGCTGTCTCAGACTTAAATGCCAATGACTTCCCAAATCTATTTTCAGTCCTGGAATTTTGTGACCCCCTTTTTCAAACTGTCCTCTAGACAGTTCCATTTGTTCAGCACAATCCTTGGCCAGGGTGAATGCTCAGTAAATGTTCTGAGCTCCGATAAGCCTGTATTCGGTGACACCACCTGCTCAGACAATCTCTTCCAGCTTGCCAGGTATAAAAAGCAAGACTCACCTATTTGTACTTCTCTGCTTTCACAGTCCTGGGGGCAACGTGCCAGGCTGTGAGCACAGTACTCGTTTGTAATGAGTTACACATTTTGGCCAACAGTTCCACAATTTCACCCTTGAGTTCCTTCAGAACCCTTGGGTGGATGCCATCAGTTCCAGTGATTTATTTACACCTCCAGTGTCATGCTAGGACATCCTGTCCATTCACCACAACTTGTTCCAAGCCTTTAGACTTCTTGGTTTTCAAATACAACTGGGGAGTAGGGAATTTTCTTTTTGCATCTCTTTGGTAACAGCCAGTGCAAAGAAGCGGCCATGATTCTCTCACCAAGTGTCTGCTCATCTTTAAAGGGGTCGTGAGCGAGTGAGCTCTACTGATGTCAGTGTCTGTCTCACCGTCTCGCTGCCATTGGTGCAGAACAGGAGATTTCCTTCGCTCTGTGATAGAAAGTCCCCCAAAGTCCTTCTTAAAGCCCCTCCTATAGCGCTACTGTGACTAACCATAATGAGTTGCAGCTTATCACAGATTAAGGAGCTTCCACATCCATCAACTCATTTATTCTTCTATAAAAACAGTAAGAGATTGATAGGAGAATCTGGGCAGATATCATCTTATAGGCAAAGTCGCGGAAGCTCAAAAGTGGTTAAAGAATTTGAATGTCAGCTGAGCCGAATTTGGATCCAGTTTTTGGATTGAAAATCCAGCTTTTTTTTTTTTTTTGCATCCCAATACACCTTGACTCAGCCAACCTACCCCAATCCAACCCAATGCTCAAACCAACTGCTGCAAAGACAAGCGGAAAGAACTGACTTACGTCAAGAGGTTGACTCAGCGGCCACATGCAGTTATGTCCTCATGAAACAAAAATGCGCTCTGCTGAGAAATCTCCCCAAGGAAGGCCTCACTGGGAGATGCACTCGGAGTCCCGCCTCTCCAAAGCCAGCCTGGATGACGCTGGACGCGGAGTCCCGCATCACACAGAAACACACAAGCGGCCTTGGACACCTCAAGGCTTGCAAGTCCTCGGCACTGGAGTTTTTGTTTGAGACACACTGACTTCTCACCATACGACCCTCGAGCAGAAGCCAGGTTGAGGTGAGTGAGGCTGGGCCGCCTCTAGGAAGCAACACAATACCCCGCGGGGAAGGGCAGGGCAGTCGGAGTCAGCAGCGCCCATAAATCCCCCAAAGACACAGGAGGAGGCAGAGTGAAATGCACTGGTATTTCACTTTTAGGATCCCGTTTTTGTGTACAGTGGCAGCTCCAGACCCGAAAGACTGGCTGTCTCGGATTTGTCGGTAAACACAGAGAAATCTGCCTTTCGTGTGGTCTGGTCCCTGCTCTCTGATTAACCACTTCTGGGTAGGCCTCCAAGAAGTTTGTGCCAAACGGTGCTCTGTGGATCTCAGCGCCTGACAGTCCCTTTCTTCCATTTACCTAATTTTCCCCCAAATATTATCTTACCAGCTAACCTGACCTGACAGCAGAGGCCATTTCACCATGATTAACACAGAGACGGTGTGTGGGGGGAGGCGAACATCATTTGCTCTCTTACTCCTTCCCACCAAGAAGATACAAAATGATGTTATTACATTTAATGTTTTAGGTACCAATACGGAATCTTGGATTTACCACCGAGTAACTCGGTATTTAAATTTTTAAAATGTATAACCTCGGAAGGTCAGAGTGTGCATTTTACAGTTCCAGATTCAAAACCCCAATCTGAAAGCTTGTTTTCGGTGGTTTCAGTTTGCCTGCTCACAAGTGGAGTACCGGAACTTGTTTCTAATGTGGAGGGGCAAAGACAGGCCAAACGTCGCCTGGTTTCTGGCTGACGTGTCACCCACACCGAGTATTTGCTTATGAAAGGAGAATTGGTGTGGGACCGAAAAAGGACTGCCTTGGTCTATTAATTTGCTTGGAATAATTCATTAGCTATACTTCGGGCTGTTAATGTAGCTGGCAAATCCCAGGTCATGCCACCTCTCTGTGTGAAGAGGGTATTTGGAATCTTGGGCCAAAACTTGAGGAGAAAGAATAAAGCCCTCTCTCCTGTAGTTTCTCCTACAGGCAGGAACTTCTTTAATAAAGTTCTCTTTGGAACCATCCCTTTGTAAGGCATTCAATGAATATTTATGCAATATTCCATCTGTAAACAGCATTAAAATATAAACAGAGCCTTCCAAGCAATTGGAAGACCATTTTACCTAATACATCCAACGCTATGAAAACGCAGGGGTCCCATCTCTGGTGAAGAGCTAAGGAACCGCAAAGAAGGAAGAGTCATTTGCTTAACAAACCAGGGCCAGCAAATTGGAAGGTCTGCCAGAGCTTTAGGCATTCTTGTTAATCAAGTCTTCTGGGTAATTGGATGAGACACACCTCTATGTGCCCAGACACACACAGGTGCCTGGTATCTGTAATCTTCGAGGCTGGTCAAAGGAAATCGTTTTGTGTAGAGTAAAAGTGGTCAAATATCAGAATGTGTGCCTACAGTTCAACCTAATTACCGTGGCCCTGCTTCCCTGAGCACAGGGAGGGGCTGGGAACGTGGAATCGCAGTTTGCATGTAGCTCCATCTAGCAAGCTGAGCAGGAAAGGGAGGAGACGGAGGAGCAAGATGAAACCATCACAGAGACCAACTTCTGCAGACGCCCTGGGCAGCGTTGGCTCTTTGGAGACTGCGGGAGGGAGGGTGTGGGGGTGGCAGGTGGCTGTCAGCTTTCGCGGGGGCACTGGCACTTGCCACCAGCCTTTTTCGGCTGTGCGCTCCGCGTGGCAAAACTCTGCTACCAATCAGAGACACACTGCCGATTTTCAAAGGGATTAGTATACAATAAAATATGCTCAACAAGAAAACCACCCAGAACCCAATGAATCATTGATGATTCAGAAGGCGCTTTAGGATCCTGTAGGGCCTTCGGGTCAGCATTATTACAAACATCAATTATTTTATGGTAAGTGTGTGGAAGAGCTAGTTCACTAGAAGTACTCATCGAGAACGTGCTGGGCAACCCCTGTTTTATAATATTAAAAATAAATCTTCTAGGCCTTTTTTGCTTTAAAGCTCTTACCCAAAATATGGCTCCCCACCATGGCTTCCCTTTCGGGTCAGATAAGTACCTATTCTATAGTATGCTGAGTAGGTGAGATGGAAATTCTCTCATTTGCTCACGGCCATTTTCAGGGTAGACTTCTGTCTTTCTGTCTAGCAGTTCAAATTTGCCTTTAATGCATATGAGCGGCAAAAGTGATACAATTATTTTTTCCACAATATATGAATTAACACACATAATGACAGCATGCTGGGAGGCTGAAGCAGGAAGATCACAAGTTCCGGACCAGGGTGAACAACTCAGTGACTTAGTGAGACCTGGTCTCTAAGGAAACAACAGAAAGGGCTGGTGTTGTAGCTCAGTGAGAAGGTGCTGAGCTCCATTGCCGGTGCCTAGAAGGAGGGAGAGAGAGAACTTCTTGGAGGAGACAGGCTGATGCTTTGCTAAGTTCACTGCACTCAGGACACTGTAACTGACCCACCGCGACAACAGCAAATTGGGTTGTTCTCTCCTGTCAGACCATGGTGGTTGGTAGGAGGGAAAAATCTAGTCTTTGGAGATCAAGTTCTGACCACTTTTGAGAATAAATTAATCTAAAACATCTTTGAAAATGTTATCTTTAAAAACCCAGGGGTCGAGCCGGAGATATACCTCAGTGGTTCCAGCGCCTGCCTCGCAAGCATAAGGTCCTGAGTTCGATCCCCGGAAACCACATAAAATGCTGGGCGTGGAGACTCACACCCACCAGCAATCAATACCACACACCACAGCGCCGGGCGTGGTGGCTTATGCCTGTGGTCCCAGCACTCGGGAGGCAGAGACAGGAGAATTGCTGAGTTCCAGGCTTGCCTGGGTTACATAGTGAGCTCAGAGCCAGCCTGAACTACAAAGCGAGACCCTGTCTCAAAAAAAAAAGAAAAAGAAAAAAGAAAAAACCAAACCAAACCAAACCAAAACCAAAACCCAGGGGTCTAATATATAAGAAAAAAAATGGACAAATAAAGTTGGTCCACCAAGTTTTAAAAAAATTTCTCACAGAAATAACATGTCCCACCTCTCCCCAAAAAAACCCCAAAAGACAAAAACAAAAAGCAAACCCCAAACACATTTAGCTTTATGACTATTTTCCATGGTCATTCTTCCTTCCAGCTTTCAACAGAGAATGAAATTCCTAGGTGAATGTGGTTGACTTTTTCAAAAGGATAGTTATATTCGATGTGGGGCTTTCAGACAGGCTCTGCTCTGGCCTGGATTTATTAAAAACTTCCAGTTCTTCTTAATTTCCATTTTAATGGTGGTAAGGTCAAGTCCTCCAGATGTGGGAGCCGCCTTATCAGACTTGATAACTATAGACAGATGTGCTGGCAGGCTTGGGCCAGCAACTCAGGGAAAACAGGGTGTGTGATGGCACCCGGGGCTACTTGTGTGTTTAAACATCTACCCCCCCCCACACACGCATGCACCTACACGCGATCATCTTCGGGCTGCTGGCTCGGTCTGCCGGCTCGGTCTGCCTCCCATCACTATCAGGTAAGCCTGCACACAGCCTTAAGAGCATCATTTCATTTGGAGCAACTGCAGCTCTGGAGTCACATTTTGTTACACCTGCACGTTTAATGCCACCTAACTGCTGCCCTGGATTTATGTCTCTGAAAGGGACACTAAGGGTATTTCGTAAACTGCGGCTGCTCCTCTCCTTCCTCTGTTAGCTATGGTCTAATGGGTTTAGCAAATGACATTCAGGACGCCGCTTTGCCAATTAGAACTTCCGCTACCTGACTGCTGAAGGACGTGAATGCCTAATTGTGAGCCCAGACGGTCCAGTAAGTTGTTTGGAGGGCTGAAAGTCCCTTAACCTTCAGAGACCCATTCTCATAAAAAAATTAAATGTTTGCAGGGCAAAAACAGCTGGGAGGAAAAGCATTTTATTTTAAATGGCAATCCTATTCATTTCCAGATGCAGATTTTACCAACTACCGAGGCAAAGGCAGACATTGAAACCTGAGTTAGGGCGAAAGCGAGGACATTCTTCAGCCTTCCTGACATCGCCTGGCCGCTGTTGGGCCATCTTTTCTGATAGGAAAAACTGAACAATGTAACGTAAGACTTCTCCACTGCCTTGGAGGCATGGTTCTGGGGTGAAACTGGTCTTTAGGCACATTTTAGATCCGCGGCGCCTATCAGAAATGATTTCATGCAAGGACAGACTCTCTCAGCATCTAACTCCTTAGCTTTCTCTAGAAAGTTTCCTTTCCGAACTTTAAGAGATTTCACAGCAACTTAATATCTTGACAAGATCCAAGGCGGAGGAGAGACAAGATATGCTACTGCCAGCCCTGCATGAGAAAAGCCAATCCACGGTCAACCCCAATTGTCACTAGTCATTCAGGTCCCCCAAGTGGTATTCATGGTCAACACAACCTCTCCAGAAGCTCGTGTGGAAAACATGCCGGAAGGTAGCACCCCAATTCTCCCAGGTAGTCCCAAAGATGTGTTCTGTGAGCCACATCGCCTTGCCTGTATGGGGCACTGTCAGCCCTGCCCCCGCCCTTCTCATTCCAGACCATCCGCGTGTTCACTGACCTCTGGAGACTTTTATTTTCTGCTTCCTCCCTTCTCGCTTCAGTGTCAATCACCGCTCTCCCCCCCACCCCCTCCCCAAAGGCCCAGTGAGGCTGCTCCCTCTGTGACTGGCATCTCATTAATGAAGAAGGGCTGGTGTCTCCTCATTACAGTCGCGGTGAGTGAGCGGACCTCAGAACTAATTTACTTGCTCTCACTAGGGAAGACACTTGTCTCCATCAAGAATTTAACTTTCCTGCTGCCTGTGGCAATAAAAGAACCCGTTTTGTTTTAACATTAATAAGGTGAGAGAATAGAGAATTTCCAAAAGAAATTAAGAGAAGGCAAGAGGGGTAGGTGTTGGCCTGTGAAGTTTCCCTCAAGCAGGGCTGGTGGAGTTCAGTAAGGGACCTTTGATTCAGCAACATTTGGATGGCATAAAACAGCCCGGCAGGCAAACAAGAATCCAGCCAGACAGAGTCTAAGCGAGAAAGGGGGAGCCTTGGGTTCTAGCGCAGGGCCCTAAGTTCCGGTATGACTTTGGGCAAGGCTTCTTTTTGACCGGTCCTCAGTTTTATTCTTGGAATAATAAGGGGATTAAATAGAATGGTCTCCTAGGTTTCTCCCAGCTCTAAAATTTTTAATATTCTATAAATGAGACTGTGGATGATTTAAAACTTTTTTTTTTTTTCCTGTTTGGAGTGAGTTTTTATCTCTGGCAACAAATTAGAAATTCCTCCAGAATTAAAGAGCATGGAATGGAAATCATTTGGCTTCTCCGGCTGAAAAGGTCAACTAGATTCAGAAATGAACTCCGAGCCCGCACCGTCTGCGTGGAAACCTAATTAGAGATCATACTTCATTGGCTAGAAGGGATCAAACTTATCCAAGCTTTCATCTGGATATGTATTTTTTAAAAATTACTCTGAGTTACTAATTCATTTATCTTTCTGCTTACAGGAAATTCCACTCATTGATAAAGCTCTGCTCTGACACTCCTTACTCATATAAAATACCTTCTTTTCCACTCATATTATTTTATGATCATGCCCCTTTATCACATTGTGCTTAAAATGCCTTGTCATTTGAGAAGGCATAAAAAGGACCTCTTAAAAATGTGTTCATCATTTAGCTGGAGATGGCTCCTATGTCTAACAGACACAAGACCCCTCTGGAGCGTATCTCAATGAAGAGGTCAGTCTTGAGACTGTCACCACAAAAGAGTGTCAAGTTGATTTTGGCTAAATGAGAGAGGTGGTGAAAAAGTTCCACTTGGTGACAAATTTCCACATGGTGACAATGCACGGAGAATCGAATGCTTCCATTAGGGGTAAGGATAGCTTTATATTTACAAGACTCTGGAGTCCACTCACACTTCTAATTTCTGTATGTGTGTGTGTGTGTGTGTCTTTCCTATTTGACTCACATCAAGAGGCTGGTTTCTCATCTTTGCTATCAGTGAGCTAAACTATTATTCCTTCACTCCCAAGATCTGCCCCCAAACCAAACGACAGCAATTTCATTTTGTACTGAGCCTGGCCTGCGACTTCTTGAGATCAACTCAAAATCCTGGTTTTACTGTAACTACCCAAAGGATTCTATCTACTTCTCCCTGTTCCTAAGTATCACTTTAGGGTACTGACAGCCCGTTCCTCCCCATGGTGTTGGACTGAAATTAAAGCTAATACTCTCCAGCTTGGTAGGGGCTTGTGTCGGATCCCACACCACACCATCACCATGGTGCTGGAAGAGATAGCCAAGCTACCACACCTCTGTCACCGTTTGGAGGAGAGTCTTTTTCACCTCCCTCCTGCACATCCTGACCTTTTCCTTCACATAGCAATTCCTTATAAAAAGGCGAGCAGGGGAGCACATACAAGACTTCCTCAAGAACAGACCCAAAACCTTCACATTTCTGCCCCATGATTTCATCCGGGCAAAGCAGCCCGACTTCCTTTCCTCTTGTCCTGTGGCCCCAAGCAACAGAGAGCTGTGTAAAACCCCTGAACAATGGCATTTAACTCACTTGGTGAGGAAGAAGGAACAGCAAGAAGAGTATCAAAGAAAAGAAAGACATAGATTGGGGAGCAGTTTTCAGGCCATCCTTTCCTTCTTAAAAGGAGGAATCTGCAGTGTCTGTAACTCAGCAGGTTTTAATGGATAGCTTCTAAATTATTTATTACTCATGGAAACCTGTAAATATCGCTGCCTAAACCATTATGAAGTCATCTGGGCAGGAGGCAAGCGGTTCACACATGAGGCAGTTTTCACTGGACTGCCGTGGAAAACGGTGCTCACCTATAAATCTAACTTCTCTCCTTTTTCGTCACCCAGGTTGGTACGTGAGCTACAATTGGAGTTTGGGTTCACTGCAAACGGTCAAAAGGCATCTTAGTCAGTAATTTGCTCCTTTTGGCAGATTGACAGCTTAATGAGAGATTTTAGAATTAGTTTAAAAAAATGAAAGAAATTTAAAAAGGTATCAGCAGAATATACAAACTGGATATCCCAGAGAAAGCGTTTGAAATGCCTCAGCCTCCTTTCAAAGAGCTTCCTGCTGTCAAACCCAAACACCCAGACAGGTAGACTGCTGTGAAATATGTAGGCAATGCCTGCTGCCCGCTTTTCAGATGGCGAGGAGGTATTTGAAAGCATCAAAGTTCCCTGTATAGATGTGTGTACATTAATCCCCGTCTCTGTGATCTCTGCACTTGTCTATTGTAACTTGCTGTTTAATAGATTGCCAAACTTTGCCCTTCACAGACTGTACTTTTTTTTTTTCTTCTTCCCAAGAATCTGCTTCTCTCCCAGGAGCAACTTGCTGGGGCCGAGTTTGAAAAGTTTTCATTCCTGGGCTTACGCGAAGGCACTGGGTCACTCTTTGAAATTCTGCTCTTTTGAACACCTCACTTGTTGGCTTGCTTTTTCCTCACCCCTGGTGTTGATGTCTGTATGTGGCAAAAGTCAGTGCCCTCTAACCACGAGGCATCTGCCAGGAGCTGGCCCGGACACAAATCATTAACAACCATGGCCCTCACCCTGAGAGAGCCTGTAATGCAGTGGGAGAGAAGACGGAGATCACAGGCCCACAGGTCATGGCTGGCCCACAGACGTGGACTGTGTGGCCTGCTCTGCAGCTGAAATTCATGTTCATGGCCAAAACAGAAAAGATAGGGCGTTTTGCTCAGCAGTCTGAAACGCAGCCCAGCGCGGAGAACTGAGGTGTTACGGCACAGGCCGCCTGTCTCCATGGGGTCTGTTTCATAAGGGAACACGGTCTTTGTCCACTAAGAGTGCATGACAGATACCACGAAGCCCCTTGTACTGGTGCAGTGGCCAAGATGTGTGTGGGAGGAGGATACGCACAAAGGGGATGATGCCTGGCAAACTTGGGGGACCTCGGCAGATACTTTCAATATGTCACCTCATTTCATTTTCCCACAACTATATGACTGGGAGTATAATGTTCATTTTTACACAAGCAGGAATCGGGGCTGGTTTTAAGAACCTTTTTCTACTTTATTTCCCCAATTAGTAGCAAAAGATGGCTGGTGGACCCGGAGCCATTGGCCTTCAAAGACCCCTCTTTCCATTTAGCCCCTATTAAGAGCAGGAGGGCACTCCAGGGATACACACTGGCCCTTTGTCCCTCATCTCTGCTGAGGCCTGGCACACTACATGCTGGGAGCCCATGTCCCGGCTGCTGTACTGCATACTGTGTTTGCATCGTCTGTTCCTTCTGCCATGAGTGTTTTCTCCTCACCTTCCTTTCTGCTCCTGAAAGCTCCTCTCATCCTGAGTCAGCTTCACTGTATCAAGATTTCAGGATCCCCAAGTCAAGTATTCTGACCTCAGAGCTCCTGGACCCTCTGCTGTTCCATCCATGGTCCATCTGCAGCCTCCTAGTATCCGATTATCACTTCCTGAGCCATGTAACAGTCTAGCCCGAGCATCACTCATGCAGTGGGTTTACGTCTTGACCATTCTGAGCATCGCTTGGACAGGCAGGTGTCGGTTCAGCCAGCCCATTCTTGCACTGAATAAATACATCATGGCATTTGTGTGTGGTCTCCCCTGCCCTGCACAATTCCCTCACTCGGCTGTCACCCTCTCTGCCTACCAAGGCTCTTGCCACCTGCCGACCAGACCCACACGCTCTGTAAGCCCAGAACGTTCATTAAAGTGTCTCCAAGTATGAAACATACCAGCAACTTGCCAGACACCGAATAGGTAACAGGAAGCGCACACACACACACACACACACACATGCATGTACGCACGCACACACGCACGCCTGGCTGGGTCACCAGGGGGCTGGAAAGTTAATCAAGAAATGAGCTGCCCTGCTGGGAGCCTGTGACCCCGCAGGAAAGATGGGCAGGTCGGTCCAGGTGTGAGCGGAGGGGGTGCTCGAAATTGATTATGCCGTAAATCATTGGCTGGGCTCCTAATGAACTTTCAGTTCTGATTCTCCGCCCCCATACTAGGTCTGAAAGTATAAAATAAATTGCCTCTGCAGCTAAAGACCTCATTTAAAAAAAAACAATATGAAACAGCATCTGTGTGAAATAAAGCAAATCAGAGGGCAGCCCTTAAAATCTATCTCACACACGCACAAAATCTGTCTCACAAGTGAGTACTAGATGGTAAAGCTAGGACTGGGAGCATTGGCGGACAGACATGAAGACTCGGCCAATGAAATGGATTTTTATTCTACTTAATGAACTCATCTCATGTAGACAAAGAGGACTGACTATGTTAGGGGAAGAGCCAACTGTGGCAATGAGTTCATAAAGGTGAGAAATGTGTGTTCTCGTGAAATGATTAGTTCAACAGAGGATCCAGAGTAGAGGCTGTAGTGCATTCAGGGGAGTTACAATCGGTGTATTTTCCTTGGTAATTAATAAATCTAATAAATCTTTGCAGATGTGATACACCGTATGTGCGGTTATGTTTAAGCTGTGAGCAGAGAGATTCAGCCCGGGGAACCCGGGGCGTTAGCATCAGGCGAGTGATGCCCTATGTAAGATGAGTATATGACAGCGATTATATTTTCAAATTACTTTTCTCAGTGTGGTCAGAGAGAGAAGAAAGGATACTTGCTTCCTTTAATCCCAGTGTCTTAACCATTAGCCCCAGTATGGAAAATACACAAGGAAATTAATTTCCACGATAAATATTTAAGAAAAACACCTTTTAATTGAGTCACAGCAAGGATTGCTGAGTTCGAAGCTTGCCTGGGCTACATAGTGAGCTCAGTGCCAGCCTGAACTACAAAGTGAGACCCTGTCTCAAAAAAAAAAAAAAAAAAAGTCAATGTCCCAGTTGCAACTTGAGAGAACTTTTGAGAAGCTTCTTACCAACCCAACATGAAGCAGAAACCTGCTAACTGTTTACCAGGCTTAGGTGTTCCTACGGCGTGAGGAGTGTTTAGACCAGAAATACTTTGATGATGTTGCAGAAAGAAGAAAGAAAGAAAGAAAGAAAGAAAGAAAGAAAGAAAGAAAGAAAGAAAGAAAGAAAGAAAGAAAGAAAGAAAGAAAGGGGGAAAAAATAAAAAGAAAACACCCATCTGATTGAACCTTGAAAGCTGACATCTTGACTGTAAGCCAAGATAATTACAGAGCTGCTCTACAAATTTGGTTAGGCTTTAGAGGATAATTTTGGACCAATAAAATAAATCATCTTGGAATGTTCTAGTCTCCAGGTAACAAAAGACTGCTTAGTTCTCGGTGGATCCTTCTTTCGGGTCTTGCAGGAAGACAGACACTGACTTTACAAAATGCTTAAGCTATGGACTGGCCCTTCTGATGTCTAACGTCCACTTGGAATCGCTGAGAAGATTCAGGGTGAGCAGCAGTTTCTTTGACACCCGGTCAGGCCACCGGCTGTGCTCCGGACCTTGTCTCACCAGGCTGGGCCTCTTTTCTCATCCTGCTATGATTTTTTTACCCATCCTCCTCCTTCAGTTTCTTCCACTTCTGTTTCCTACCCCTTCCATTTTCCTTGCTTCTTTTATTTTTCCTGTGTGTGCTGACTCCCTCGTTCCTCTTCTACTAAATTATGCTCTATTATTTCCGCAGCCTGAAGAACTCACAGCTGAAGCATTATTTCTAACCTTATTTTGTATTCCTAGCATGTGCTATAACCTGTTTTGAGTTTTATTTGCAGCCAAGTTGCTGACACAGCTCCAATTTTGTTTTCATATTTTGATTGGGTAGGAGTGTTCATTACTGTGGGTACCAGGCGAGGGAAGAAAAGTCATTTCAAAAAGGCACAATTTACACCTTCGTTAAAGGGCTTTTTGTTTCTGAATGCTGCCCACTGAAGTTCTAAAAGCTAGAAATGTTCAAACATAGCGCTTTTTTTCTTCCGCAGAGGAAAAAAAGATTTTAATGAAAATTGTAGTGACCTAGCATGAATGTCTCATCAGGCTTTTTCTGTTGTGCCTGTGATGTCTGACACTCTTTGTGTGAAGTGACCAGTGTACCCAGGCAGACACAGAAAGCCTAGAAGTCGGCCCCTGTATAAGGGATGTTTTCAGAGCCTCATTCAGCAGTGGACCAACAGCCTTCGTAGGGACAAGGGCTTCATGTGTGACGCGGCTGGATTCACGGCTCACCTAAGCTCCTGTTTTACAAGCAGGTAATTCATGCATTTCAGAGCAGGGGACCCCTTAGACGGAGCATGAAACTCCCACTGAGCTTTCCCATCGAGGACAGAACAGGGCAGGGAAGGTTCATGGCTCTCGATGGCAGAGAGAACAGAGGAGGCCCGGTTACATTAGCATTTTTGGTGAACAACACAGAGTAATGTTTGTGTAATTACGGCCCCTACAGTAGTTGGGCCAGATGTGAACTGGAAGTTACTCTGTTTATTCAGAATTCAAATCTAACTAGGCACCCTGTATTCGGCTTTGTTACCTCCAGGAACCTTCCACACAGTGCGTACGGAGACAGGCTTTGCCCGGGTGGTAGCTGGTGCTGTGCAGCCGGACCGAACCCGCCTGCGTGCACCTCTCCAGGTGCTCCTGTGCGCTCCGCTCGTCTTTCCAACAGGACACACACTCTCAGGCGGCGCTGACCTTCCCTTCCACTTCCGCACGAGCTCCGCGGAGTCTGGCATGAGGCCTTTCACGAGGCCGACGCACGTGAGAGTCCTACTGGTTTAAAAGGTGACTGATCCTCGCTGAGCGGCTGTCTTCGACTTCAGTTCTTTCTCGGGCTCGTTTTCTTGCATGGAGGGCACAGGGCTTCCTCCACAGCGCGAGCACGGGCAAGTCCACACGGAAACACTGTCGTACCTCTGATGAGCAGTGTGCGGCCAGAAGATGGGTCATGGATGTGTCACGGATGGGTCAATGAATCAGGCAAGGCCCGGTCACGCGTGGGCAAGCACTTGAACTCAAGACCAGACATCCTGTCTGCCAGGCAGCATTTTTGTTTTTGTAGAACTGGGGATCGAGCTCAACCTCATCCTTGCCAGGCAGGCGGTGGCATCATGGAGCCACATCCCCAGCTCATTTCTCTTTTTTATTTGCTGTACCAGGGATTGAACTCAGGACCTTGTGCTTACAGGGCAGGCGCTGGAACCACTGAGCTAAATCCCTGGCCCCCAGATATCCCAACTGGGTGAAGGACCTGGTGTGCACCTGCCTGTAAAGATCCTGAGGACAAATGATGGTGGAAAAATGTAGCCAACATGTGGCTGAAATGTACTGGTGATGAGGATAAAAATATAGAATACGCTTCTCTGAAACGCACAAGGGTAGGAACAGAGGCTGTGCTCCTGATGGGAGATTCAGGGCTAAGTCCAGCATCACCTCTTTAAATAGTGGTCCAAAAGGTGGGATTTCACAATGACATAGTTGGAGACAAAACCAGCTGGTGAGGAGGTAGAGTAACCCGGGGTACTGTGTCATGAGCCCTGGGAATGTACACTGTAAAAAAACAAAACAAAACTGTATCATATGATTGGGTGGATTTAAGAAATACACACCTAAGGAACTTCTAGGAAGAAAACATGATTGAGGGTTTGAGACTCTTTACAAATTATTTAAACCTTCTTCTCTTTTCTATGATGCACTCTTACCTATCAGTCCCCACACTGCCTGGGAACGGTTCTGTCATGAACCAGGGCTTTCCGCTCAGGCTGGCAAGGCAGGACTTCAGCTCGGCATCACCTTCCCAACTTGCTTTCCCTTTGTGCTCTCCTGGCATCGCAGTGAGACGGTGGTGCCATTTACCTGCGTGCAGGGTGTGAGCCGCACCGGGGGCCGTGCTGGCTAAGTCTGCCCAGCAGGCCTGGAAACCTCCATTTCTTTCTGAGCTCTGCAGGCCATCTGAGCACAGTGATTCCTCCTCCTCACAGCCACATTCCAGGCTCAATTAGTAGGATCTCAGTCTTATATCCACACTACAGCAGCACATTAAAATGTCTTCGATTAAGCCCTGGATTAGCATGTGCCCAGACTTTATCTTAATTGCCGATTAAGATTAATCCCTCCAGAGAGTTTTCCAGGCCTGCTTTATTACTGCGGGGTGAATCATTACATATTTTGGATTGCAAGTTCTAGTTAGCTTCCCTGAGTTACAATGGAAGACCCAGGCTCTCCCTGAGCTGCTCTATCCCCAGCTTTGCAGGCACGTTATTTGCACCTGAATTTTTCTGGTAGGGGGTAAAGTATTGCTTCAGCTTGACCACTCTGGAAGCTAGAGGTCCTTGGCTTTAAATTTCTATGGTGATCTTGGACTGAAGAATGCTATACTCACTGCTGCCTTAGTCGTTCACGGTAATTTGCTGTAGCTCCTCCCACACACATACACCCATGTGGATATACTGCTGTCTGAACTATGAGGATCAGGTACAGACAGCACAGTCCTCTGCCTAAATGCTCCAGTGTGTGTTTTCTAAGATGGAATATTCTCTTACATAACCACCGCTATCAATGTGATAAATTTACATTAGTATCAAACCCTTGTTTACTCTGCCAGTACTGATTTACTTTCAAGTCCACTGAGTACTGTCCTGGGTAGGTATTTAAGATCTAGTTACAGAAAAGAGAGAGAATGGAAAGAAAAGACTTCTCCATCTTAGACCAGTGCAGCCCAGAGTGGAGAAATCACTTGGTGAATGAAGGTCACACAGCCAGCTCGGGAAGGCAGAGTCCCAGCTCCTGGCCAGACAAACTGATGAGCACAGAGACACAGGGAGGTCAGGCCAGCAGGACTCTGCGAATGCTTAGCGCCACCTGCCCAGCCAATGTGACACCCCCAGCCCAGCAAGAGACTGAACTCCCCAGGCTCAGAGGCCAACGGCCCGCAGTGTTTCAGGGCGTACTCGGCATTTACACAGTATGGGATCGGCTCGACAATGCCAGCACCTATTTCACTGATGTACACCTTTTCTGGCAGGTTTACGGCTCCACTCACTGATGAAATAGTGCACAGCCGTCTGGGGTGGCGTCAGTCAGGAATACTGAGCAGCCAAGAGAAGGCTAGAAAGATGGGACACAGCCGAAGGCCCTCTGATAACAGACTGTGTCTTCCTTCCGGCTCACGGTTTAACAGCAGCCCAGCATGAGTGCTGTATGATTCTACAAGTGCACTTTCCTACTTTAGGCACCTAAGCATGCTATTTCTCTAGAGAGACTGGCTTTCCTCAGAGTCTATAGGTCAGCAGAGTCTAGGAACTTAACAACGTCAAGGTCATTTTTAGTCATCACCCATTGGGTGATGTCTCCACCAGAAAATGGGTCTCGCTGCTGGAGTTGTCCCGCCACAAGGCCTTAGAGAGATGCCCAGTAGGACTACAGAGGCTCAGTGTCCTTCCTGGGTGCTCACCGGTCTTTCTTTCACAAGGGTCTTCCTCACAGCCCCTCGATGTAGACAAAGCCCTTTCCTGATTCACTGGCTCCTCAAGCACCTGTCTTAGAAGCACCTGGCAGTCTCAACAGATGTGCCACATCTGGGTCACTCAAAACATATCACCGTCTTCATCTGTGACACACCACATCTGTCACTTCGGAATGGACAGAAGTCATTCCCCAGTCTCAAAGTGTTCCCGTCTGTCCCCTCCCACGGTGATCTTATTTTCATCCTGAAGCAGAGCTTGAGAATTGAGGACGAAAGCTTTCTCTTGGGTGAACCCACACTATAACCATGTTCCTTAGATTCTATTACAAAACAACCATTGGCTTTAACTGGAAACGCGAAAATTTTGGGTAATTATAGTATCAATTCATGACTACTCAACACATTTCCTCCACTTCCTTTGTGACTGATATTTTGAACGTATTACTGTAACATTCTCTCGAGACACAATATTGTCCTGAAACAAGAGATCAGAGGGGCTTGAGCCTCCCTACACCTTTAAAGTTTCTCACCCGTGAGTCATATGGCCGCCTGAGTTTCGTTCATTCCTCTTCCAACCCTTTCTTATGTGCCCCGTACTTAGTGGGCTCCAAGGATTTGCCTTGAGCATCAGCAGCTAGATGACTCTGAATGGATAGGATTTCCACATTATCCTGGACCGAGTGGGTATGATGAGCCTCCTGCCGAGTCCTGATGGCAGTGGTACCCAGTTTTCCCCCCGACGGAGCTCGCTTCGTTAATAGAATTCTCTCTTCAGTTGTTTGACTATGGTAATGTTGCTAGAAGGAAAATACTGATTTTCCTATATGTAAGCGGTTTTTAAATTTGCATGGGGGTTTGCCAGAACAGATCCGCTCCCTTCTTCTTCCTATGGAGACACTACAATTACACGTTCCTTTTTCTCCTTATAAAAACTAATATCTTGCTAGGCATTCTGCCAGCAGTACTTCAATTTAGTTCCGATAAAAATTCTTCTTGGATATTTCTGGTCTAAGCTGTAAGACTTTTATTTCTTTTCTTTGCTTCTCACTATTCTATTACCCACTCCTCGAGTTGCACATGTACACACACACATGCACGCACACACACAATTCATTTATGCCTACCTTGGAACACATCTGAGCCAACCTATTCCCTGGGGGGAAACAACAGTCTCTTTTCCTATTAATGAACAGTATGTTGTTGTGGATTCGTGGAAGGCTTAATTTAATAAACATGCAAAGATGAATATGCTTATGGGACATCAAACCTCTTTAGGTTTACATTCCTGACACACAAGCATTGCCTTATGAAGCGGCTGCCTTCTCACAGCTGGGTCACTGTGTATGGGGGTGGGGGTCTCCTACGCTGGAGTCAGAGGGTAGGAGTCGAAACTCACCTCTTCATCCTCAAGCGCGGGAAGGGGTGTCAGATCTGTGGATGTCAGCAGTGCCTGCGTGTGAACTAGTTCAGCTTCAAATTCTGTGGCTTAGTCCTTACTGGTAATTCAGTGGGGACTGAAACTTTGTGGAAGGGGAAAGTACTTTGCTGGCCTGGTTAGAATTGAGTGTAGACAGCACTCAAGATACAGTGGCAATCCCCCTGCTTGGTAGGTGAAGGCTTGATGTGAAGGGATTCATGAACATGCGTAGGATCGATTGCCTCTAGGACCGATTGCCTCTAGGATCGATTGCCTCTAGGCTCGATTGCCTCTAGGCTCGATTGCCTCTAGGACCAACTCTATGGTTCCCTTGCTCTCTTGGGCTCCTGTGAACATTCTATATCAATCCTGTACTTCTGGTAATACTTTTCCCACTCTTAGGGACAAAGACCATAATAAAAGTACAGGTATTGTACTGATCTGGGAAACAGGATGATCCAATTTGCAGTTCAACTGAACAGTGACTAGCTCTCCCTCTTCTGCTCTGCCCTGGCCCGACACGGTCCCATCGGACACCTTATCGAGGATTTTTCCTTCTAATACCAAACATGGCCACCTGTCTCACACCCCTCCCCCCCATCCCAAATTCCCAGCAGTCACTGTGACTTCGCTGCTGTTTGCAGGTCAGCCGAGTACAACTTACACCCCTGGTTTGTGGCACCGAACCAGCTTAGACTGCCAGGTCCAGATGACAGCTCTGCTATGTGAACACATCACCGTGGCCAGCTTACTTTGTGCCTGTAAAGTGAGGAGAAAAACCGTCTATTTTTCCTAAACTTAATGTGAGTGGTAAATGAGTTTGTGTTATTAAAAGATGCTGAGAAGAGTACCTGGTGCACATCAAAGGGATACACCAGCATGTGCTAGCTGTTATGATTACTCTTCAAAGCTAAATGCCACCCAGGAAGGATGCACTATGGCACATGAGCACTTCTCCCACACCAGGATGGTCTCCCAGATTGCTGGGCTCTCCTCCTGGTGGGCTCTTCACAAGACAAGGAAACTCCAACAGGGCAACTTAGGGCATCTGGAGACGCTCAAGGCTACCTGGTACTTTGAGGGAGCTGGGTGCTGGGGAGACAGGAAAGAGCAAAGACTTCACAGTCAGACTTCACTGAAGTGCATGTGTTTTTCTATTCCTTTGAGAGGGCGGAAAGCAAACTGACAGATGAGCAGAATACAGACCGCCAGTCAAAGGGTAAGAGGCTCGGGATCGAGCCGCAGTGTGTGCATTTCTGTCTGCAGTCTGGGTTCGACTGGGGGAGCAATTATGACCGAGTCCGTGATATGTTCTGTGTACCGGCTGCTGTCTGCTTGCTGCACCTGCAGCGTAACTGCTGCCTCTGGACGTGAGCAGGCCTGTCTCAAGCGCTTCATTTACACCTGCAATCTGCCGCCCCTTATCCCTTTTCTCTTAGCTCACAGCACCTCCCTATGCACTATATAGTTACTCCTTTCTTACATTCCTTGCCATTTGTCTGTCTTCTTCCTGTAGGATTATCAGCTCCTTCAAAGATAGATATTTTTGTGTCTTTGCAGATTTATCCCCAGTACCCAGAACAGTGGCTAGTTAAGCACAGATGCTGAACCAGTACTGACTGACTGTGTACATACTGTACTCCAAGGTAGTCTTTACACCCTACGGAACTCCCTTGTGGCAGTATCAGAAAACAATGATGTCAAAGACTTTGTGCAGTTTATTTCATCTAACCAAGTATAATCTAATTAGTTGCGTAACCCCCCCCCCCCCAAATCCCAGAACATTAGCTCAGGAAGAAAACAGATATAGAAATCGTAAGGTAAAGCCTTGTGATATCATGGAAAATTCACTGACCTGCATATTAAAAAGACCCCAGTCCAAGCCATGGTTTTGTACAAACCTGCCGTGTGACCTTGCGAGTCACTTTGCTTCTCCGTGCCTCAGTTTCTCCATCTATGTTAAGCTTCACTCGATCTCAACAATTAATATTCACTTCTAATTCTAAAAAGGCAGAACCCTACCAAGTCCCAACTGATGTTAAGAGGCTAAAATAGCCGGCTACCTAAATTTCATCATCTATGGCTAAGCAGTCAAAACTGCCTCTCTGGCCACCACCACAGAGGCCGCGAGTGGATCCCACCTTGATTTCAGCACCTGACTCAGCAGAGCGGGTATTTACCGTACGACGTGAGGCAGCGCGAGTCCGGCACGCACAGACCCCGGGCGCTCACCTCTAATAACACTTCGCAGAATGGAGACTTGCACAGCAATCTCCCCAGCACGGGGAAGGAGCAAAATACTGATAGTCAACGCGCATATTGAACTGCTGAGCAAGGGGTGTACGAACGCTATTTCAAACGGCTTAAAAAGCATCGCCATGGTGTAAGTAGGTTACCACCGCCTCACAAAAGCACATCTGGAGGATCTCTGGGCTCTCTCGCATCCTTGAATATGGAACCCAGAAATAAATTGACTCTCTGTTTAATCCAATAGTCAATATGCGCTTCTGTTGTATAGACTCAATTGACTTAAAACTCAAGCCATCGCCTCTGGCGAGAAAAATCTAATGAACCGCGCAGGCCTGGTATTGATACATATCACAGGTAGTAGGTCTTTTTTCAGTAAGAAACAATTATCCCGAACTGCATTTGGTGGAAACGGTCAGTGCCTGCAGATCAATGTGGTTAATAATTTTTGATTTGGCTTACTGTGAAGCTGGGTGTGGTTTGTTCTCTTTACAGTTACAATCTTCTTTATGCAATCAGGTTATGGTGAGGTTTTTCTCCAGGCACAAAGACCTGCCTTTCTCTCCCTGTCCAAACAGAAGAGGTCAACATTCCGTACCCCACGGAGTCACCAGTTCCTCAGGGGCTCCCCATCCTGCCCTTCCTCGGGTTAGGTGTCAGAGTGGACCCAGGGCCCGGCCCTATTGCAGACAGCTCTCTATAACCGACCATCTTCCTGCTGACATGATAAATAAGCAAAGCTATACATTAAATTACATTGATATGCTTCGATGCCTTACGCAAAAATCCTTCTGCTGGGCAGACTCTGGTTTCTTTGGGGGACATAAAGGAGGCAGAGGCGTTTAGAGTTGCATTTTCTGAGAGCTGACGACTCCCTTTACTGGGGGACACAGTGCTCCCACCCTCACCCCTACTCAGTCAGAAGAGCGACTCCCGGTCCTTTCTTGACTGATAGTAACTCCTCTCCCTTTTGCCTCAGGAGTCCTGGAGACTAGAACTTTCTGCAGCACACCTGCCAGGGGCCAAAGGGCAGCCACATTCTGGGCATTTACACGAATCATATTTTACTTTCTCTCCTCTCTGGGGGCACGACACACTGAAGTCTCCTTTGAGCTTCAGGTTTAGACACACCTCAGAACTCAAAGCCTAAATGATAGACACTTAATAACAACTTCTATGGAATCCTTTTCAAGTTCAAAGCAGATAGTAAACATTAATTAATTAGTCCCCCCTCGAAACACTCTGTGAGGTATGAATTACTCCCATTTTATAGATGAGCATGTTTGGATGGGAGCGTGAATGATGTGTTTTAAGCCTCAGTAAGGGATGAACGATTTAGGTTTCTGTGGCTGGTGAGAGCTTTCCAACATTTCTTGTTTATAAAGCCTCATGAAACGCCTGTCCCAGGACCAGGAGACAGAGCGTAGTATCGCCCTGCGGTGGTTAGCGCCACCACACCCAGTTTGGCCTGGTCATTACCTCTTTGCATCCTTAGTTTTGTGGCCTTGAGGGACTGTGTTGCTCTAACCCAGCTGAAAAGGACGGTAGATCAAAGCTTTCCCCAGGGGTCATCTGAATGCTTATGCCTGGCAAGCGGGGCTCCTTCTAATAAGACACCCTGAACGCTGCCTCGAGTTTCAACACCCTGTCCGCCGTGGATGTCCTTGCAATCCCACGGCCCACTAAACCTGCAGCTCAGGATTCGGTTGATGGGATCATCTGTAAAAGGTCACTGCCATTGATGTTGGAGAAGCCTCGCCATACAGCACACAGGTGGGTACACGGGCCAGTTAATAGGCCAGCCCGTTTCGAGGCAGCTCCTTGACTAACGTTAGCTATGTACATTTCACTGACATAAGTCAAGCTGGCGGTCGCTCTGTAGCAAACCATTTTGCCCAAGACAATCTAGCTACACACCAACAGCTCAAACTGCTTCAAACCCCTCCCCCTAACCGCTTTAAGTCGATAAAAGGTAACATCTTTTCCAATGACTGCAACATCTTGACTCTGTCATCATCTGAGACCCAGCAGGGATTTCCTGAGCCCCAGATACCCCAAGGAGGGGATTTTTTTCCCCTTGAAGGGCAGCAACACAGACACATCCCCACCTAAATCACCCAGACATCTGTTTTCCAAAGCATGCCCAAGCTTCCAGCAAATCACTGCTCTCTCTAGAAGGGACCAAGCAGTAAGTCTTGAGAACACACGTGAAATGTGTTAGGTAGGAAGATAGGCACTGTGGCTGAGCTAGGACGAGCACGGGATTTAAGGACACGGGGAGGGAGGAGAATTCCTTATTTTATTACTGTGCTAGGAGCGGAAAGATTTAGCCTCCTAACGACTCTGGCTGCTTATCAGAACCATCTGCAGAACTTTTGAAGACTCACTCTAATGTCTAATTGAGGCCTACTGAACTTGCTTCTTAAGAATTAGGGCCTAGTCAGGCCTATTAAAAAAAAAGTTCCATGTGTAATTACCGCGTTTCTCTGAAAATAAGACCTAGTCGGTACATAATCAACCTTAAAAACCAAAGATCAAAAACAACAGCCCCTATCAGCCCGTTCTTGCCTCGCCTGCCTTATGTAGTAGCCACCGAGCAAGAGATTCGAGCAATAGGTTTGGGGATGAGTCAAAGTATTACGACAAAAGGGGGCTGAATTTGCTGTCACCATGGGTCCTGTGATCTTTCTGAGCCTCTTGGGTTCCTACCTCATCCTGTAAGAGAGAGAGCTAAACACCTTCCTTTCTCCTGTTGGGTCTATGCAGCTCTAGACGGAAGTGAACTGAACATCTTCAATGGGTGCTGAGGATTTGCCTTTCCCTTCAAATTGCATAGCTGAGCAGCTTTCTGATCAGTGGCCCTTTGAGTCTCCACCTTCTTCGCCAGACCAAGTGTCACCCTTAGGACTTAATTCATTTACCTGGGAGATGTCTGCTTGGGTTCCCACGGCTGAACTCTACAGGGCCTGTGTCCCTCTGTCGCCAGAGTTAAACGCGAAGCCACTCGGTTATCCTGCACCGAACTCCCAGCCTGGTAACTGCAGGGAGGGAAGCAGTTTCGCCACAGCTCCGTGGTGGGAAATCAAGAGTTATATAAGCCTGGGCTGGGGGTGAGGGAGGGGCGCGGGAAGGGCGTCACTGGCATGCTGATAAGAGGCCAAGAAGTCGAAATCTTCGAGTCTTAGGAGGAGTCTGAAGCCTTGGGTTTCCCGTTTAGTTCTCCAATCTCACATCCTGTGCATTAGATTCCGGTCAGCTGTGAGCAGGAGGTCCGGAAGTGCAGGCTCAGGCTGTCTCAGGCCACGAGTTCATGAGGCCTTAATTATGCCCTCCCACTGGGCTTAGCAGACCCCTGATTGAGAGCACGTGGAAATTAAGGCTCAATGTCAGCTAAGTAAGTGTACCTTCTCTGCGACTTTTTGGCTCCCGAAGTCTGTGTAGATCTTGGGAAGAAGGAAAGGTTGGAGTGGAGTCTCCCCGGATCCTTCCAACCTGCCAGTAAGGACAGGAAGTTGGCCAAATGAGTACCGCGCTGAAAGCTGTCTCCAGAGAGAGAGCAGTTTCTCTCCTGCACCCGCCTCTAAGGGAGGCCCTAAAACGTTTGTACTAGAAAGACCTTGATAGGTGACCGAGGAAGAAAACGTGCACTCCTGCTAGCCATAAAAAATGCATATGAAAGCAACTGTGAGAAGGTAACATTTTTGTCTTACAAAGGAGTGCCCTACTGCTGGTTAGGTCTTGCTAAAACTGATAGCCTCCGATACTGGGGGCACTGGGTTAAATCGGCATAATTCTCCAAAGAAATTTGGCAATTTGTACAAAGAATCGTCAAGACGTACTCTGACCCAGTAATTCTTCCGCTGGGAATTCATATTAAAGAGAGCACCTGACAGAAGCCAAAAAACTACACAATGATCAGATCTAGTCACACGTACACACGTAAGCACACTCATGCACGCATGTGTGCATATGCCAGAAGGAGCCTCTCATGCGGTAGCTGGGGATGGCTTAACAAAGGACAGCAGATTGACAATGGAATAGTACACAGCCTCTCAATTCCCAAAGACACAGGAGGACAAGATCTCATATCGTAAGGGTGACAGTACTTCCTTGAATGCTTTTGATTATTTTTAATATGTAGAAGAACTTACACTGTAGAAAATATACCAGGAGACCTGTCTGAGTGATTATGTTTCTGTTCATATCACCTGGGCAAAAGGGCTTTCTTATTTTTAAAAATCAATGGCTTTTTAAATGACAAAAAAAAAAATCACTTATGTTTACTGTGTGTGCCATGATGTTTGCAGATAGGTATACACCACAGAATGGCCACACTGAGATACCGACTTAAAACACAAGGGGACTTTTCCAAGGGTTTCGGAAATGAATGACAGGGGAGGGTCACTGAGAGCGCGCTGGGTACTAGGCCTACGTTAAATCGCAGGGCTTTCGTTGTAGTCTAAGTTAGGTTCTTGGCCGCCAGTGTCCCCTTTTGCAGAGCAGTCCTTCTGGCTTCCCACGTGTCTATGTGTCCAGTCACCCCGACAGCGTTAGGTAATACCGACACATGACAAACCCATTGCAGGACTGGATGAACTCGGTGACATTTGCTCACCCCAAGAGAAAACGACTCCTCCTTTCTAGATCAGCAGTTTCCGCACGCCGGTCAGCAGAGGGCCTGGCGGACTCTGTGCTTGGACTTTCCTGGTCTGTGTCCATTTGGAAAATTCAGGATAATATAATGAGTTTTCATGAAGCTAAATATGCTCAAAGTAAAAGAACTGTTACTTATTTTAAGCCAGTGTCCTTTCTACTTTTTTTTGGCACTCTAACTCCATCCTTTTGGGGAAAGACAGTGAACGTAGTAGACTGAGTTATCTTTTGTTCGTCTTAACGCCTTTGCAGAAAAATGTAGGAGCCTTAGATGCCCCTCCCCCCACATTAGCGAACTCTGTTTGGTTTAATAAACACTCACACTGGGCCCAGTTATACCGGGAGATAGGGACTGCGGAGACAACCACCGGGCTACCAGTCTGGCAAGAAGTCCCGGTCCTTTTGCAAATGTTTGTGCTGCCGTTTCAGAGCTTTGCCTCCATCTCTGTATCTGTCTGTCTGCCACGGCAAGGGTGAGCCCCTCTTCCCAGGAACCCCAGCCCTATTCTCCTTCCGGCTTCAGTGACTACACAGCGGAGTACGTCACTGTCCCTACGCCAGTGATGGCAACCCCCCGAGAGACGAGAGTCCCAACTGCAACCCCAAACCTGCTTATTTAAGGCAAAGCGCCGATGCCACAAATAACCCTGAACACTGAGGTTTTTGTTTAGAAAGAAACCTCGCACATGAACGTCTTGTGTCTTAAAAGACAAATCCGTAACACATGTGCCACAGGTTTGCCAGCACTGCCTGAAAATGGGGTCTGAGGTTGGATGTAGACTCTGGGAAAAACCCACTGATGAGCTGTGCCGGTGAGGAGGCCCTTCCCACGGGAGCGCAGGAGACCCCCGTGTACGCTGGTTCTGCCACACGACAGCTGTGTGATGTGAGCAGTTACCTCTCCCGCCCGCTTCCTTTGGGCCAAGCAGAAATCTGTCCTGGCATCTGTAGGGCAGAAACATCTCCCGTGCTCCTCACCTGTCTCCAGACTGGAGCCTCGGGTGACGGACAGTGCAGGAGCACCTGAGTGTATGCTCACTTCTTTCACTTTCTCTTTCTTAAGTCCCTGATCGGATGGATGCTTCTCTGGTCCCTTCCCAGCCCTGGTCAGAGGCTACATTCCTCAGTCCCAGGAGGCAGAGGCCAGAGGCCACTGTCAGTCTGTTTCCATGAAAGGCAAAAATCAAATATACACAAGACTGTTTGCATTTACTCATGATTACTGTGTTTACCAAGATAACCTGTACCTACTTGTACATTCATTACAGAGCTTCTGAAATGATTTTTCTTTGTCTGCTTGAACAGGGGAATGTTTAATGGACAGTTTCAATGTCTGGTTTCATGTGCTTAAGAAAATACACAGCAGTGAGCAACTTTCTCTGAAGGCTTGATCCTTTCATTTTCTAGATCAGAGGTGGCGAACCGATGGCACGTGGACTGCAACCACCCGTCTGTAGCAGTGAGTGCTCTGAAAGGTTCACCATCCCTGCTCTAGACCGTCTCCCGAGACCCCAGCAGACTCGGTTCCTACCTGAGATCGCCTCCCAGACCTCTGGCTGGCTTGACTGTACCCTGCAGTCTCCCGGAGACTCTTGCAGACTTGATCAAACCCTTGGTGGCCCCTCAGAGGCGTCACCAGGCTCAGTCGTACCCTAGAATGTCTCCCAGAGACTCCAGCAGCGAGATTCACATAGGTTTGAACAAGGAGCTTGTTTTCCAAGGTCACTGATGCAAGCAAAGAAAGAACTTTTAGCATTCCCTTTCCAGTGGTAAATATTTTAAATAAATGAACAGGTAAATAGAGAAGAGATTTGAATTTTAATTTCTAGTAAGTGAAGCCTAAGGAGGGGAAAGAAGAGCTGTACTAGGTGGGTCAATCCCATATATTTTGCTGAACAGATTCACTTGCCAATTATATGACACAGAAATGTCACATGTTTTCTCTGCTATGGCCTAGAAGGCTCAAGGAAGTTCTATTATCTATCTTTCAACTTACATTCCATTCTTCACTATGTTTCTGGGCTCCTGCACTGTAGCCTTCACTCAGTCCCACAAACAGTCAACTCTTTGTCTTTCTACAAGGCTTTTGCCCATGATGCTCTTTTTGCCTGCTTCCGTTCTATTCTCGTTTTTTCAGGGATGCATTTCCCCCTTCCCTGTGGGGGTACCATATTCTCAACAGGCCTGTCGTACTTGTCACGGTCGTTATTTTCTACGTGTTTGGTGACAATTTAGTGAGGCCTGTTTCCCCTGAAAGAGGGTACTCTGTGTAGAAAAGGATCGTGTCTTTCCCTCGGCAGAGGGTGGGTGATTTTTTTGATGCACTAAATGAATGGAGAGAAGAGATCTGTAACAAATAATAACTCCATCATCTCTTTCCCTTCCGTGACTCACCTTTGCAAGGCTTGCTGTGGAATACTCTAAAAGATACAATCCTCGCCTCTGGGCCTGTGTCGGCTGGAAATCGCAATTCCTGATACAGACAAGGCCACCTGGGGCGAGTGGGGGGGTTACACGTGGCATCAGGAGTCTGGGTGCTTTCCAGGTGGTACCCACTCCTTCGTACTAAGGATTAGTTCCTCTGTCTCTCTATTTGTCAAATGGTCTCAATATTAATGTGCCCTTTCCTGATGGATAGGACATGGCACCAGATAACAAAAAGAAACATGCCTTGCACAGATAAATACTGACAACACTTCCGACCTGCACAGATTTTCCTGCATGGCCAGCTGTGGGGGCATCCTGAGCTTTCTTAGACACATCAACTGTCCCATGTGACCACAGCCAGCACAGGGTGTAGCAGGACTGAGTGCAAGGACAGCCTGGGGGCAGGAAGTAGACACAGCTTGGGGCTACTGTACATGGCCGGGCGAGCCTCTCCTCCTGCCTCCGGGACCACCCTGGAAGGAGCAGGTGTTCTATGCACCCTCGGCGCTGGAGCTTCATCTCATCTGGGACAGGGGCACAGCGGGGGCTCCCCCAGCCCTGATGTGCACAGTGGCAGAGTGAGTATAGGTGACGCTTTCTTTGGGTTTCGCCTTATGATGGCCACTCAGTGATGGTGGGGTGAGAAGCAGGCCTTCTTCAGGATGGGATGGGTCGGGCCGAGTGGAGTCTCTCGGTGCTTATGGAGACAGCCACGCTCTTTAGTGTCAGGCTCTAAAAATGCATTGTGGTCTCTTTTTACAGATCTGCAGCAGACACTAGCTGAGCCTGCAGCAGGTCACAGCAGACCTGTCTCTGCGCTGTTGGCCGGAGGACGCTGCACCTTCCCAAATGCTAACAGGGACCAGACGGAGCCACTAGGTGTGGCGCTTCCTCACATCGCTGACCTTTCCCGCGCGAGGTCAGGACTGAGCAGGGAGGGCACGGAGGTTACCTCTGCTGAGGATTCCCGTGCAGCAGAGTGGGGAAGTCCACACTTACCGGCTGGGGTGTTGTTCATTTAAGAGAACTGCTCAAGGAACCAACAGATCCGCAAAAGTATTCTTTTTGACTAATTCTGCGGCACCCCAAGCACTGAGAAGACATAGCTAAACCGGGACCTGGATTCCTTTCAAGGGACCATTCTCTACTTGGTCGGAAAGCATATAATACTTTGGGAGCCCTGCAAAATGCAAGGCGCTATGAGAACTCGGAGGACAAGAAATGCTGTTGGGAGACTCGGGGAAACCCTCCCGAGAAGAGGATAAAGACTAGGAGTTCAGTGGGCTTCTGAGACCTCCTGGCAGGAGGGTGGGACACAGAGCGGGGCGCGGACCCAGGGCCCGACAGGCCTGGAGCACATGACCTAGTGGGAGCGAGAGGCACACAGACAGTTAACTGCACATTTGGAAAGTGCTATAAAGGGAAAGCACAAGGTGTCTCCAGAATATCTATCTGGGGAACTGATCTTGCCTGGGAGGAGGGAGAAACCCGGGCGAGGCTGTGACATTTGAGCTGAGATGGGAAGGATGCTGAGCAGTGGACCAGGCCCAGGGGCTGGACACGGGGGCAGGAGAGCCATGCGGGCCGAGGAAGCACCCTGAACCTTCTCCTGACCGTCACAGAGGACGGCGCGTGTCTGACCCCAAGGAGCATGGCGTCTGGCAGGAAGGTGGATCAGCGCCTCCGGCGGGGCTTCCTGTGTGTCTGGATCGGGAGACGATTTCCCATTACAGGCCACAGCACATGCGGAGGCCAGGGGAGCACAGCTTGGCACTCGGGATGGAGGCGAGGGGTTTCTGGCTTTCCCGATCGGTGTTGGATGGGGTGGTGCTTGGCCTCTCACCTCTTGCCTCAGACTGAAACTCCTTTCTCTACCAATGGCTGCTACGTTGCACTGTGCAGAAGAAGCCGCCTCGGCACATGCTGACGTTTGCGTTCTGCAGCGAGCTGGAAGCACCGGCCTGCCTGGCCTGTGCCTCCCTCGCACCCTCCCCAGGCAGGATGTAGGCGGTCATCAGCACAGAGGCTGACTGCGGGAAGGAGGGCGCCCTCCTGGCGAGCCCAGCTTCCGCGGCTGCATCCTCGGCCCACACAGATCTGCTGTCGGAGGGTCGGGGCCCCCTTCCCTGAGAAAGCCCCCATCTCACTTATTACCATTTCCCTCTGCCTGTCTAATTAACTCCGTCACTGTATCTGCAGTCAGATAAAATGCTCATTTCACACCACATTAATTTTTATCAGCTGAACATTAAGCAACACAAAGCTATCTATGCTTGGTTTAATTTACATACTGACAGACCTACAAAGCGTTACCCACAGTGGCTGGGAAGCAAATAAGCAGAACTGGCATCAAACAAGACTCTTCAAAATGAAATATTGATTTGTGAGGCTGACAGTCAGGAGGGCTGCAGGGAAATGGGGTAGTAGAGTGGGGAGTAAAGTTTTTTTTTTTTTTTTTTTGTCCCCTTAGAGAATAATTCTTGGTCTAGTTCCCAGCACGTCTCTCAGAGGTCAGTCTCAGGGGCTGGCTGGGATCTGGGATCCGGAGACACAGCCCCCTAGTTCACAGGGCTGTAGGAAATGGAATCTCTTCATTCTTCCTTATAACTACCTTAGCCTAAAGGAACTGACTTCAAGCAGCAAAGTGGTACACACACACACACACACACACACACACACACACACACCCACACACCCCTACCTTTCGATATATTTAACTTCTGTAACCCTGCTCAAGCTATTTCTGTAAAAGAGCCCTGTTTCCTCTTTTTCCTTTATTTCACGGGCACCCTGACTTCCTACCGGAAGTCTTTCCTGACCCTTCTTCCTACAAGTATGGACCCACATTGGGTAACATCGGTCTCCTTTGCACCACTACCCACACTGTATCTGAATAATCCAGGCATGTGTCTCTTCTTTCGCCAATTGTGAGCTCTCTGCAGTAGTAAATCTAGATTTGGGGAAGTTGGAGTTTATATGAGTTGAGTGATTTTCTTTAAGGGGGAAAGAAAAGTATATAAAATTACCTAGCTTTTGCAAATATTACAAATGCTTATAAACACGAGAACACAGGATTAGGACCATTCTCAGGGCCTTGGAAGAACCCAGTACAAGTCCTAAAGTTAATAAGCTTTATCCACTTTGAAGTGGGTCTACTACTGGTCTCCTTGATTATAACAAGTATTTGATAAATGCAGGTGGCCTGGATCAGATGAACAAAAGCCGTGGAACTCCTTGTGGGTCTGTAGTGTGTCATAAGGGCAACAAAGTTGTTTCCTGTAGACATCATAGCAGTCCAAGTGACAAAACACATGTAACTAGAGCCAGAAGTGACTTGCAAGACTTGTGCTTCTCCATGGAGATCCTAAGGCCCAAGAACAAAAGGAGAGATGTTCCAGGCAAGAGGGCTGAGGCTCATGCTGGCTAATCTCTACGGATTCTTCTACCCACCAGTGTCACCTGGGTCCCCTGACCTGGGCCAGGTTCCTTGGCTGGAAAACCAGAGATTCTGATGCCTTACACAGGACTCCTGGTTCATGACTAGCTTGACATACCAACAGCTTGTATTAAGACCAAAAGTTGGGTTTTAACTTAGACCATAGTCTTGAGCTATGACCTGCATGCCAGCTGCTTGTGCTTCCAAATAAGCTCAGAAATAGATTTAACTGTTAAGAGAGTTCTGCAAAGAATATGACATCTTTTCCTATGGGGGGTTAACTGTGAAATCCTGGGCCAGTGTCTTTCTCAGGACACTGAGAACCGTGTGTACACAGGAGAGAGACTTCGAAGGCTGTATAAAGGAGCCTGAGTCTTCAACTGAAAAACCTGAGCTATAACCAGTTATAATTTGTGAATGGATTTAGCTCGTAAGTCAAGGATCCACTGCAACTCTACCAGCAGAGGGGAGCCTCAGAATCAGCGTGTTAACCTCAAGTGGCCACGCCCAGTTTTGCTGTGGACTTTCTAAAACCACGCTCCGACTTGGGGCCTAATAGGAATGTCGATTTTGAAAGGGAGTGAAGCGGAGCAATCGGGAGGAGGTGGCTAGTGGAAAGTGAGACTGCACTTCTCTCGAAGCTGGGATATGACTTCCGTGTGAATAGGCACTGTGGCCCAAGGATGATTCAGGGCTATGGAAAACAGGAACGAAGGACCTGAGGAGCGGGAGGCTGGACTACCTGGAAAATTCTATGCCAAGTTCCTAGTGTGAGAACAAGATTCATCTTCTTATGAGTATTGATCTTTAGACATATCCTCCTTAGATCTCCAGGAAAGAGAAGAACAGAGGATCTTCTCTAAGCACAGGGGCCCAAGCAGGCTGACTTTTCTGCCATCCTAAGGGTTGATCAAAGATGATCCCTGGCTATGTAAGGCATGATATTCTAGTCTTCCTCCTCTGTGGATCCCCACGAATGGAATGCGATGCCAGCTTCCATTTCACAATCACGCGTGCTGGGGCTTGTTGGTATAAGGTGCTTCCAAGGATGACTAGAGATACTTTGCTTCCAGTACCAGCTTAGTACATAGTCTCTGCTCAGAAACATCTGTAATCCTGGAATATTCCAGACCTTCCAAAAACCTTCAAAAGCCAGGGCTGTCCTCTGTTTCTCCTTCACTTCTTTAGTAATATTTCATGGGAGGAGAATGTACCTAAAGCTTTTGTACGGAAAACATCTGGCTTGTCTGGAGTCAAACGTACAATAGAACTGATTGTGGAATTAAGTCCACCCTGAGTCTGGGCCTGGTTTAGCCATCATATGCTGCTGTGTGGATGTGGGCAAGACACCTAACCTCCCTGAGTCTTTTCCTTCAATTGTAATAGGGATTTGTACTATTAGTACTGCCTCCCAGAGCTGTGTCGTGAAGCCAAAGTGTTGTAAAATCTCAGTGTAACTAGGGGCATTGGTTTTTGTAATATTCTACTAGCATCTTAAAGATTATAATTAAAATATCAATAAGAATGAACTTTAAAAATGATTTGAGGGCCATGTAATGCAAACAAAACCAAACAGAAACCGGAAGGGCTGCACCCTGAAAGACAGCACCTCCACCTACCAACTCTATGAATTTGTGGATCCCTTTCCTCCTCTCTTTTTTTTTGTTGGCCTGGAAAATTTTACAGTTGGATTTTGGCTCTAGATTCTGGATCAATGGCACTGTCAGAGGAAAAAGTCAGACTTGGTAGAGAAATAAGAAAGGAAGGGAGCTCAAAGCACAGAAAAGAGATCTTAGCTGACCGCAAGGAAGACAGAGTGAGAGTTTGAACCCAGACTAGTTAACTGGCTACTAAGACAAATATCCTTTTCAGAAGAACAGAATACTGAGTCTCCAGAACAATCACTTATATTATGTATAATCTAATGAAGTCACTAGACATTCAGAGGAAGAGGATGTAACTCATACTCAAGGAAAAAAAAAACAGAAGTCAATAGAAACCCATCCTCTTATACTGAGATAATGTGTTGAACAGGTAAGGACTTTTAAAGAGCTAGTATAAATATATTCATGGAGTTCAAGAAAACATATACATAATAAATGAGCAGATGTGGGACCTCAGTGGGAAATGAAAAGAAGATGACTACACCAGACTGAGAATCCGTAGTTGAAAAGTATATGATGAAAAATTTGCTGAGAGGCCTAACAGCATATCGGAGACGGCAGGAAATGGTGAATTCCAAGACAGACCAACACAAAGTACCCAACCTTAGGAAAAGAGAAAAAGGAACTCAGAAAAGTGAACAGAATTTTGGGGAACTATGTATCTGAGGCTATCGGATCTAACATGTGGAAAACAGAAGTTCCACAAGGACAGGAGAGGAAGAAGAGAAAAGAGAAATGGATGAAAGAAGAGTAGATAAAAACTGTCTGCGGCAGGTCAAAGACATCAGCTTACAGACTCCAGACGCTCAACACAGTCCAAGGCAGGTAAATACAGAGGAAATGCTGCCTAGGCACATCGCAATCAATTTTCTAAAATCTAAAGATAAAGAAAAACCTTTAAAAGCAGAAACACATTATATATAAGAGAAACAGTAAGAATGACAGCTGATCTTGCCAAGTAAATAGCAAAGAGGAGATGACAGCGTCATGACATTTTCAACGTACAGAAAGGAAAATTAGGAGCTCCAGTGGCGCAATCGGTTAGCGCGCGGTACTTATACAAAAAGGAAAATTGTCAATCCAGAATTCTATCTTTAAAAATAAAGGCAAATTTTTTTCAGATAAGCCAACACTGAAAGATGCATTGCCAGGAGAGCTTCAGTAAAAGCACAAGGAGGTTCCTGAGCTGGCAGGGAAGCAACACCAACACAGTATAACCCAGGTCCTCCACGGTGGTGTGAAGACCACTGGAGATGTTTATTAAAAAGTGCTAGTGGCTTATTATTTGAATGTGAAATTTTATTGTATTTTTGTCATAAAATTAAAAAGTAAGTAGACCTTAGTGTTTCCACTGATTAACAAATGTACATAACATCATCCTACTTTGCCTTAAGCTAAATGATGACACCCCTTTTATGGGGGGGAGGCCGAGAAAACAAAGCTTTCTGGTTACCCAGCTATGTGACTTTGTACAAAATATTAACTTATCTGTGCTTCTCTTTCTGTTCTTTAAATAGTAAAGCATTTACAAGGGCTGGGGATTTAGCTCAAGTGGTACTATGCCAACCTTGGATGCACAAGGGCCTGAGTTCGATTCCCGGTACCACAAAAAAAAAAAAAGTAACGCATTTACAGACATTTTAGGCATGCACAATAATAACACTCACCATGGGGAATCTGCACCTACCCATGATTCATCCCACTTCTTTCTTTCCTTTCTCCCCTCCCCATGTACCAAAGCTTTGGTTCCAGTTTTTCCTGTGATTTTCACTTTCTTCTTGTCCTTTCCCTCCTTTCTCTCTCCCTCCTCCCTTGTTCCCCTTCCCATTTGAACACATCTCTTCCCATATTTTTGCATTTATAAAACACATTAAACCATCTCCTCAGTTGATTTTAGCTCTATACTAGAGCAGTGTATTAGAAATAGTCTCCATTTAATGTTTAATATTATTATTTTTTACCATAGCAGTTAAAATAATTCTTATTCTTAATAATCAGACAAAGTCACAAAATTCACTTGAGAACTAATTAGGTCAGGAGTCTTAGACCTACAATATGTATCTGTGCCCAGAATACATTCCTATGGCAGATACAAGCCACTGTAGGCCACGTACCATAAAGCCCAATATAGACAAGTGAGGTGGATTTATTATCCCAATTGTTGGACATCCGTTCACATGTGCAGCACACTGCTGCCAGATGCCAGTTCTTCCATCATCTTCAGCACCGGGGAAGGACTACATTAAAGCCCGTCCCAACATGCTTAGCCAAGTGCGAAAGTTCACTGAGCACGTCCTGCCTGAGTGCAGAGCAGACAGAGAGCTTGAGAGCCCCCAGGAAGGGGAACGGTCCATCAAACATTCAGCACATCTTTGCTTCACTTTGGGGAGACCATGGGGAACCTTCAAAGAGGTTCCTGGCACTGTGTCACACGGATGGGCCGGAGCCAAGCTAGACTCAAGCCTCGCTGGCCACACGATTCTGAAAAGCCGCCCTGGGCGCACTTCTGATGCTCCCTGACATTTGTGCAGCCTTGCACTCCTGCCTCTGTGCCTCAGCCAGCACTGCATTGAGCAAGCAGGGCGAAGTTCTTGACTTGGATCATGGACGTCCAGTGTTTGGGTCGGCCTGGCCCGCGCAGAGAGAAGACCCATTGTCTTGGGCCACCCTTCAAATACATAATACAGATGATGTGCCTAAGTCACAAAGCTTCCTCTTGACAAATACTGTAACTTAGTAAATTACATCACAAAATAACACAAGCTAAAGTTTAATAACTAAGAAAACTTCCATGTCTATTTAATAACGATAATCACATGTCTTCCTGGTGATCCCACGCACACGTAGACAGGATGAAATTCTATTACTAGCGATCTCTGAGTTTTACTTGCTGAGTTGAACTAGCACATGAATGGTCCGCAAGGAGGCAGGGTTAGTACGCAAAGAGCCTTCCACCACACGGCTATCCGGTGTCACTTACACTGCCCATGCTTGGCCCCATGCAATGCAGCCATGAAAAATACCACAAAACATTACGTGACAAAGTTCAAAGTTTATAATCTTGAGAAGCTGTATCGGGGGCACTACAGCCACAGGCTGGACACATGGGACATTGTGACCTTAGGGGACTGGGACCCAGTTGTCTCTTCGAGGTAACCAGGAAAGGAAGAAGAGCCCAGTTCCTGCCTCGGGAAGAGCTTTACAATTCTGCTGAGCGCAGTGCGTTCAATTGTTTCTTTTCTCTCCCCGAAAACAGTCACTGTGAATAACGCCCTGTTTGGAAACAGGTCTACTTAAAATGTCACACTAATATAATTATTTACAAATACTGCTATTCATGGAATAAAGGTCTGACTACAACAGAACAGTTCTAAGCCTAACACCATGACTTTAATGAATAGAGCAAAGAAATGCTGAATAATTTTCTGCTTATTTCACAGCATTCTTCACAAACCTTTTCTCCCTCCCACACACGTCCCAGGTTAGATTCTCCTCGTTAATTTCCTCCAACTTCCTGGCGTAGGGCACATAAAGCACTACACACAACGCCTGTGTTTCTGAATGGCTTTTACATGGATTCGAACACTGCCACCCCAGGACATTACACCTGCTTTTATGCTATTCTTTGGGGGAAAAATAACAATTGCAAAGTCTTGGGGGAAAATTCTGGGTACACAATCTGGGAGCCAAAGGCTGCTTTCAGAAATTCAAACCTCCGCTGACGTCAGTGGCGACTGAGTCACTATTGTCCCTGGGAGCTATCTGTGAGCTCCTGACAGCAGAAGCCAATACTTTTTTCAAGATGACAACGAGAAGCCACTAAGCTATTGGCTACTGGCTGTTGAATAACTGTACTTGTATTTTGACAGTGTGGAGTTGTCACTGAATTAGAGTCAGAGCAAAAAGCACCTGGCTTCCTTCCCTGCTCTTTGTTGAGAAGGGCGTTTTGCCAGTGAGCCCAGATTGGTGAGCTTGCTGTGCCGGAGAACCTCAGACCCAGGATCCCGATGGGAAGGGGAGTGACTGCTCTCAGAGGGACTTATCTAAAAAAAAAAATTAAAAATCAATGTCTCAGACTTTGTAAATATGACACCTCTCACTTTGCCAATCCCAAAAAAGCTTCAGGAAAATGCTGCCATAAGCATTAGCATTGACAATCTATCACCATCCTGGTATGCAGAGCCTGTGGCAATATCAGCTATCTGAAATCTCCCCTCTTTGAGAGGGGTTCCAGCTCGAAGAGTCCTCAAAAACGAATCCCGATCTTGTGGCTGGTGGTGAGGACAGAATATTCAAAATGGCGCCCCAGGTTGACGTCAAGGATGGGCTTGCTCCCTTCAGGAGGCTGGCAGGGGTCCCCCCCTCTTCCCTGTGCCCCACACAGAGCAGCAGCCTGGACATCAGCAGCAGGAATACAGCCCACCCCTCAGGCAGATGCTGTAACGTGGAATTCGCTCTTCATCGTGGGGCTGAGCTCACCAAGGCGGCCGCACTGCAGCGGGGCGCTGCGGAGCAGACACTCGGAGCTTGTTCAGTCTCATGGCTCCCTCAGGCCTTCGGTGGGGGTTCTGCGGGGTGCCACAGGGCAGTACCTACGGCCCATCCGAGGACACAACCACCGAGAAAGCCTGTGAGCCTTCCTCCGGCCGTACGGGAAACGTGGTACCACCGTGAAACATGTCCAGGAGGAGGTAATGAGCAGCTACCGGAACCGCCTCGCGCCTCCGCGTCTTTAGCGCTGCAATAAGGATACTATGACCCGATGTCTGGCCTGCACCGCGGGATTATTTGGCGTATTAGAAATGAGCAGAAACTATCACTTCCAGCAGCGGTACAACTTTTCCCTAATCCCTGCAACTTCAAATAAGGGGGATAGGAAGTGAGTTATGCTTCCTGGACTGAAAGGAGCCCGGATGAAGGGGGACAGGGCCAGCCCCTCGCTGCGGCTTTGTCCCAGTCTGGCTCCCTGTGGAAACACAGCTCCGGGGCTCCGCGTCACAGAGGGGGTGGCACAGAGCGCTCGAGCTGGGATGGCTGGGACAAGACGGTGACAGCACAGGACAGGAAGTTGGGGGCTTCCCGAATATCCCCAGGACACACCCTAGCCTGGGGGTGGACTCCCCAGGACACACCTGCACCCAAGTGCAAGCGGGCGACCTCTGGGACTTCCGCAAGTGTGGAAGTCTGATGTTGAACGTGCGGGTCCTCTAGATAAAGCCAGACCAGTGCCAGCTCACATCTACCAGGAGGGCTCCGTAAAACAACAAAAACCAGGAAAACGCCACGTACTGGGAAGGACGTGGAGAAAGGGGACCTTCAGATATTGCTGTGGGAGTGGAAATCAGTATGACCACTATGGGAAACAAGGTGGTGGCTGTCAATTAAGTAAAGACGCAATCACCCCAGGATCCAGCGATTCTGCTCCTGGGGATATCCCCAAAGAAATGTTCAAACAAAAGCCGGGGCCCACTTCTTGATAGCAGGACTAGCGGAAAAAGCACAGTTGGGAAAAACAGAAACAATCTCAGGTGGGATCATTTAGTGAAGGAACATGCAAAAAGAGGTACATCCATAGAATACTAGAGACTAGGAGCCCCCGCAAGGAATAAAAGGCCGAACCACACTACAACATGAATGAGCCTTGAGTACATTTTGCTGAGAGAAGCCAGTCACCCATAGCCACACGAGGCAAGATTCCTTGAAACATTACACTGAGGGAAAGAGGCGAGTCGCCAAAGATCACCTGACGTATGACTCCTTTTTTTTTTTTTTTTGAGACAGGGTCTCGCTTTGTAGTTCAGGCTGGCTCTGAGCTCACTATGTAGCCCAGGCAAGCCTCGAACTAGCAATCCTCCTGTCTCTGCCTCCCAAGTGCTGGGATGACAGATGTGAGCCACCACGCCCGGCACTGTGGTATGTGGTATTGATTGCTGGTGGGCATGAGTCTCCATGCCCAGCATTGTATGTGGTTACTGGGGATCGAACTCAGGACCTTGCACTTGCGAGCAGGTGCTGGAACCACTGAGCTAAATCTCCGGCTCAGACTCCTTTTATATAAATATTCAGAAGAGGTAAATACAGAGCAGAAAGCAGATTAGTGGTCACCAGGTTCAGAGGGGAATGGGGAATGGGAAATAACTGTTGAGTAGGTAATAGGTTTCCTTCTGAGACAAGGAAAATGTTCTAGCACTAGCTAGCGGTAACAGGCACGCGACTTTATGAATGAACCAAGGTGACTGAATTGTACACATTAGAGTGGTTACGACGATATTTTATGTTAATTATTGTACCACGAAAAAAAGCCAGACAAAGGTGAGCATGGGTGGGTGGAAGGGCCCGCCCCTTCCAAAGCCACCCCTGCGGCCCTGCGTGCACCCTTCCAGGGACCTGAATTCTTGGTTTAATTGAGAAATTATTCCTAACAAGTCCCCAGGAGCTACAGGTCTTTTTCTTACAAATGGGAAACAATCATATCTCATGGTGGTTCATTACACATTCTTTTGGTACCACGAGTTGTTTTAAAACCATGAAATTAGTTCTGGCAGGGTTCACAGAAAAAATACCCCTGAGATGAGGCTGAATGGGTTATGTAAGGCTCCTTGTGCGTCCGTACGTGATGTTAACTCCTTATCAGTACCACCAAGGACACTGGCGTCTATTACCAAGAGAAAAGCGGCCTCTGGTCCCTCCTGTGTCCAGCATTTAGAGGGCAGGAAGTGGCAGGGAATGCCTAGGTGTACGTGGGTAACTCTGCCCCCACCATATCCTGCAGATAGGTAAAGCACTGACACATAAACTGGCTTCACGGAAAGTTCCAGTCTTTCCCAGGAGCCAGGCTGACCTTGGGGTATGTCTCCCTGGTAAGCAACATGGTACAAAGCGCTCATCACTGGTCTATGGCTGCCCGAGACCAGCCCCAACCCGCCCTGGAGCATGACTGGTCTAAGCATCACAGCTTGAACTCTGGTTTCCAGGTGACGCGGGAGTTCAGATGTTTTCTCCTGGCAAGAATCACTAAAATAATGAACACACAAAAGGGACACAGCTTAAGATGTGAGTTGTGAACAATGATCTGAATCCAAACTCTCACCCCTTCCCTGTGGTTCCCCCCAGACTCAGGTACACACGGCACATACGCATGTAGAAGGGCAGACATGATGTGTCTATTTCACGTATAGTATACCTACTGTGATGAATCTAAATATATGGGCAATGTTTTACCGGTAAAATATACTTCACAATTTTTTTAGGTAAAAAGCAAAGAATGAGAAAATAAGTTTAAATAGTCTGCTCAAGATATGTCCCAAGACTCAAGTTCTAAATTAGGAGAAGCCCTGGAGACTCTGCTCCGAGTCTGTAGGTTCTTTTTGTACCACTGGAAACAACTGGCGTCTGGTTCCTAAATGGGGCCATGAGCTCCTGGGGCCCAGGGAACCCCACAGGTGACTGACAAGGACTTCGGTCAGAAGTCGTGAGTGGCCAGTGGAACTGGGACAGTCAACAAGGATCACGAGTAAGTGGGAGGTAACAAAAGCCCTGTGTCCGGGGCCGCAGGAAGCACCAGGCGTCTGTATCCTTTTGTACCCCGCAGGGCAGTGTGGGAAGGCAGGCTGGGCCTGGCAGAATCAAGTTCGAAAGGCAGACTTTGCTACTTAGGAGTGTGCACTATGGGGGACTTGACTCTCTCTGATCCCGTGTTTCCTTCTCAAAAGGAGAAGGAATATATATATATATATATATATATATATATATATATATATATATATATGTAATACCTTCACTGCAAAGTAGAACATAACCACCTTACAAGGTTCTTGTGAACCTGAGACAAACGATATAATGAACTAACAAAAGGATCTAGCTATTGTTCAGTAAAGTACTTTATGTTCTCAAGACCTGAGGACATCAGGGTATTGTGGTGGGGTCTGATGCCGCACGCTCACAGCAAGGACCTTGTGTCCTATGGAGAGGCTTAACCTACAGCCCTGTGTTCTCCGAGCCTGCCCAACCTTCTCCAGCAAGGCCTCCCACAACTTCCGGCTCCCTCAGGCCTCTGTGTCCTGCGCTGGTCCCTGGAAATATGCTCAGGTCCCTCCCACTCTGTTTGGCTATTGTTTTTGAGACAGGGTCTCACTGTGTGGTTCAAGCTGGCCTTGGACTTAATGTGCAACCCACGGTGGCCTTGAACTCATGGCACCCCTCCTGCCTCAGCCTCCTGAATGCTGGGATTCCTCCCTCTCCGTTTGAAACCTGCTTTCCAGAGACTTCCTCCATGAAATATGGAGGAGTGGACTTAGCCCAAGGGATCAGCGCTCACTGAGAGCTAAGCCAAGCGAACCCCAGGGATGTACCTGCTACTTCCGGGCAGCTCAGAGCACCACAGCAAAAAGTCTGAGGCCGAGATCGACCCAAGCGCACCAGTCTGGCATCTCTTCATTCTGGACTTTACAGCTGCCCTTCTGCTGGATTCATATTTATTTCATTCTGCCTTGGTCTAAAAGTGCAGAGAGGAGCAAGCCGCTCATGTAAACAAGTTTGGATGCCATCTGAAGTTGCTGCTCAGGCCGGAAATAGGTGAGGGCACATGCAGAGGGGCCATGGTCAGACCTCCTCCCCTGATTCCCCAGCATCGGAAACACCCGCTGCGGGAGATCTCAACAGCAGAGAGGCAGACGCAGAAGGACAAACCCAGCAGAGACAAATGGCTCATTTTAGCGTTGATTGAGATGCCTCTATCTCCTGCTCTAGCTTTCCTTCCCTGTGTCTCAATGCTGCTTCCCCGCTCTGGTTTCCGGCTCAAAACAAGGTAAACAGAGCTGGGATCCAGTGGGAAATAACGGCCTCTGCTTCTCCTGCCTCCCAGCTGGGGACTCGGGTCTCAGGGGAGGCTGGAACCACGTCTCTACCCTCGGCCTCGATTCTCGAAGCTCCCCTGCAACCTGCCTCCCTCCGCCGGCCCACAGGCCGCCTTAAGTTAGCACAGACAGCAGCAAACACTCCAAAGCAGGTCTTGTTTCTTCCCTCTCTAGGTAGAGATGAGGCTCCGTGGCCACCCACCCGCACTCCGCTGATAAAGGCGCTCCGCAAATATTTGTTAGGTAAACAGAGGAAGGAGGAGGAGCCATGCGCTGGAGTCAACTGTTTTCAAACCCTCCGGGGCCCCCGCAGCTGTAACTGCTCAACAGCAAGAGGAGAGGACTCGAGATTTGGTGTTGCCAGGAAGATTAAGGTAATACACAGTTTCTCTTTGGTAATCGCGTCTCTGACTCAGCTCTGGTGGAAAGTATCAACTTTAGAAACCCACAAGCAAGGGGTGAAGATTTCACATCCCTTCTTATTTCTTTTGATGTTAACGTGCAAACCGCCCTCCAGGCCAGCATGAGGCTGTGTGAGGAAGGAGGCCAGGCTTCCAGCGAGCAGCTACGCGTAACTACTCTTCACAATCTGAGGAGCGGCTGACTTTCTCTGACTCTCATTTTCCTTGCTACAGACAATAAAGAACAGACCTATCTACCCAACAGGGCCACTTCCCCACAGACCCCTCAAACTCCTATTCATCCTCCAGGACCCAGTTCACCCCCCACCCCCACCCCCACCTGTGTCTCTCAGTGGGTGGGTTCTCTGGCCCCAGTCTTACTTCAGCATTTACTAGGTCGGGCTGCACTACAGTTATCACCATTGCTAGATGGTCACTTCCCAAGCACTCTGTGACCTTCTCAAGGGCAGACATCACAGAGAATCTGCATTTGCAGACAGTGCCAGGGTGTGTGGCTTGTGGCAGATGATGGCTGGTTTCTTATTTAGGGTCATGTGGAAAAACTGGACAAAAAGGGGCTTAAAAGCTATGGACATCATACAGAAGATATGATCAAAAATACAGAGAATGGGGGGCCGGAGATTTAGCTCAGTGGTTCCAGCACCTGCCTAGCAAGCGCAAGGTCCTGAGTTCGATCCCCAGTAACCACATACAACAATGCTGGGCGTGGTGACTCACGCCCACCAGCAATCAATACCACATACCACAGTGCCGGGCGCAGTGGCTCACGCCTGTCATCCCAGCACTCGGGAGGCAGAGACAGGAGGATTGCTGAGTTTGAGGCTTGCCTGGGCTACATAGTGAGCTCAGGGCCAGCCTGAACTACAAAGCGAGATCCTGTCTCCAAAAAAAAAAATACAGTGAGTGTTTAAAACCAAAATATTGTGATTAATTTTCCTCAATATACACCTCCTCACTTCGAACACGCTTATCTCACCATTCCTGGGTATTTCTGAAGCAGTTTTGGAGCTCTGTTTCATGAGTGTCTTTAGTTATGTTGTTGTGGGTGTCTCTGTGTTCTGAATCGATTCAACGTGTTTACTTTTAAGGTCATTTTGAACTTGAGAGGAGCCAGAAGTCATAGGGTCCAACACCCATGAATCAGTTGGATGAAGACATCATAATGGTTTTTGTTTTTTTGTTACTGGGGATCGAACTCAGGACCTTGCAGTTTCGAGGCAGGCACCAGAAGCATCGAGCTAAATCCCTGGGTCACCACAATGTTTTTTTTTGTGTGTGTGTGTTTTGGCTTTTTGTCGAACAGGATTCAGCAGCAGCACTGATCGTATTTTTGATCGTATAGCATAAAGATACTCACAAAAGAAGCCTTCAAGGACGGCTCCAGAAAGTGGCAGGAATAATGAAACAAATGTATTCAAAGCGAGGGGAAGGGATTGATGACAGTATGTTTTTTGGAATTGAAACATTTGCTGGACATTTTGAGCACACCTAGCGTGAAGAGGAAAGAGTCATTACCAAGGGCAGACCACGGAGTGGGTGGCACACTCTTGCTTTGGCTTGGAGATAGATCCCACGGAAGGGTGAACCTGGTGTGGTGGACACGCTAAGAAAACCCGCACACCTGGGAGGACAGGTCCACCCGGGACCCGGGGAGTATCTTCCTGCCCCACCTCACCCTACGGGTCCCTGCAGCCTTCTGCTGAGATTCTGAGCCTTCCCCGCCCACAAGACTCCAAGGCAAGAATATTAGATAAGGAATGAATGTGGCCTTCATTTGTTTTAATAATAATTTTTTTAAAGTCCATTTAAAGAACTGGAGACTCAGAGGTTGCTGAATGTGAATATGACCCAGAGGCTAGGAGCACAGAACAGCCGCCTTGAGAATGACTGCTTTTTCCTATTTAAAACATTCTGGAAAATTGCTCTGTAGCCCTGTGCCAAAAAGAAAAAAAAAAAAATAAAAACCATAAGGGCTGTTTGAAATGTCTCCTCATTTTACAGATGACTTTAATGCATAATGTTATGAAGACAAGAAACTCTCCAGCCCTAAAGCCCCAGGTGGCTGCTACCGGGCCAGAAACGGTATATGGCTCCTGAGCGGATCTCGAGAGAAGCCGCCCCACTTTCCAGGGCCTGCTCCTCGGTGAAAGCACACGCAGGCGCACTGCAGGCTGGTCCCCTGGGCTGTGGAGGGCAGCCGGGCAGGGGGCGCAGGGTGTCGGGCCCAGGATACCCTCTCTTGTTCCCCCTGACATCGCAACCACATTGGCTGGTGGGGGGTGACTGAGTGACACTGTCCAGATGGCCACGAAGGGTGGATCCAGGTCTCAGGGCCAAACAAGGGAAGCTTGGCCATGCCGGGGTTGCGTGACTGGAAGGGTGCTATCTACAGGGGGTCCCTGCGAGGAGAGGGCCGGAGAGAACACAGGGCTAATGTACGCCGGGTCTGCAAAGGACAGGGCCCGTGGCCTTGGGCCTCTTGTCGTTCCCATTTCCACCCTTGGGTGTGGGGACAGCAATTCCCGTGTCAAGGGCTGATAGGCACATCAAGAGATGGGGACATGCAGGCCTCAGCGGGGACCAAGGGAGTGGGGCCCATAGTACTTTACCAGTATCGTGACTGCGACGTACGTAGCTGTGTTGTATGTGTAGATGGGTCTGTGTATGTGTTAGATGTAGGTGCCCTGTGTTGATGAGTGCATATATATGACATGTATGTGTGTATACGTGGACATTATGAGCCTGATGGTCTAGTCCGTTCCTCTTTATTTCTGCAATGATATTCACCTGTTGTAGATAAGCATCTTTGTCTTTTTTTCAGATATTTCCATGTCTATGGAGATGAAAACCTTTGCCCAGATTCAATAAGGCAGGAAATCAATTAAGGTTTTTGTTTTCCGTTTAGCCTCAAAAGACTAGATGCTGAGAAAAGTCCTAAGTAAAGAAAGTGTGTACAGATTTCTAGAGCTTTCATTTGGGTTCTATGTTCTGGAAAATATGAAATAGGAAGGAAAAGCTTTCATGTCCTATTTAAAACCTAAATCCTTTTCTCTCTCTCTCTCTTTTTTTTTTGTTTTATAAAAAACTTTTAAAGCCATGTTGGACAACTCCAACAAAAGAAGAACACCTCAATTTTTTAAAGACAGCCCGAACTACACCTAACAGCTTGGGTTTTAAATGGCTACATTTAAATATTTCTTTCTCTGTTCATTTCCAAACCGGGACCATAAATCATCCTTCGGAACACAATGGCCTGTGCCTATGGCAATTTATCATTTGGATAATGTCACTTGATCAGGTGTGCATTAATTTAGGCCTCACATTAGTACTCCAGGTGGCTGATGTTGTCTCCTCATCTGCACATCCAAGCAGCAGCTAGGTGGGACCCATGAGGCACAGCCAGAACCCGGAAGGACGTGTGCAACTCTCCACTCTCACGGGAGGCGGAAGATGGTAGTGGAGAATTCTTCAGTCCTGCAGTGTCAGTATCCCATGATGCCAACTAACGTGAGGACCACGTCCCAGCAGAATAGGACCCGAGTGGCAGGGGCACAGCCACAGACAACGTCTCAGAGGGTCAGGAAGCCCAGGGGCTATGCTGAGCAGCAGGGCTAGCTGTTCTGTTAATTGCATGTCACCTGATTAGGTCACATGATCTTTCGGGGCCTCAGTCTCTCCAGCAATAAAACAAAAGCCGTCCAAGATTCTCCAACATTGTTGAAGTGAATGCAAGAGGAAGCAGTAGTTTAGTAGCACAGGCAACTATTTATTACTCCTTTCAACCCTGGTGACTAGAACTATTTTTTCCAGTTAGTCTGCCATGTGTTTCTAACCCATGATACAGAGAACTGGGATTTATACGTCTAATGGGGAAATCTGGTCTTCTCTTCTAATGCCACTATTATGCAGGCAACATACTCTCTTGTCCTAGCACAGACATTAGCTGTCAACGAGCGTTGCTCAACAAGCTGTTATACTAGAATTTTGTAACAAAACTCTCTCAGATAATGCTTCAGACAACCTGAGGAAGCCCACACAAATCCTTTTCATCGGCAAAATGGGGAAGTCGAGGCTCCGAGAGGTAATCTGCCCGAGATCATGATCGGAATAGCAGAATCTGGACACTGAACCCCAGGACTTCTAGCTCTCAACAGTTCTGGGTCCTTAATGCTGAAGTCAGTATGTCTGATTGCTTAAGCTCCATCAGATTAAGATCAATGGTAGCCAAGAGGAACTACAAATATTTTTGAATTTCTACAAATGAGGGGTGTGACTAGGAAATTAAATATGGATGAGATTAAGTGACTGATTCCAGGAGCCACACACAAAAATTAGTCTCTTTGTATGTAAGCCAGGGTTTCCAAATTTGAATTGTAAATTCAGAGATCCTTTCTCAGTTAATATCTGTTTATAAGCCTATGATCTTGGCTCTTAAATGAAAAGAAGCTTTCTCTTTCAAGTGAAGAAACCCAAAGCCTAAAATCCAGATTTGTTCATTGTAAAATACAGTCATTGGCTTCTTCAAAGGCGTGGCTCTCATAATGATTTCTACAGTGCCCAAATCAAAGGAAAAGGACTTCTGAGCCCCCACTGGTTTCAGAGCACCAGTTGTGTTCAGGGCATAAAATCATTGAGATCGGTTGGATCCAAGATAATGAATCACTGCTTCCACCAGTTACTTCCCCACGCACAGCCCCAGTTACCCCACGCTCCTCTGTCTTCTCCCTCTCGGCTGCGCTCCCAGCAGCCATCGCTGTCACCACGACACTGAAACACCTTCCAGAGAGTGACTTCACCTCCCCAGTCACTCTGACAACAGCCCAAACAAAATGCTGTCATTTAAACCATAAACACCAATCCAACCGGGCTGGGCAGTTCAGACAGTCTCCGCAAAGGGCAGAGTGGAGAAGGAAGGGGCTGTTGCCATATCTGAAAGCCAGGCTCCAGTAGCTGCAGGGAGACCAGGCCGAAGGCAGAGGGGTCAAGAGTCAGGAGGGACCGCCATGCAGCCTGCTGGGTGGGAAGCCTTAGAGCAGTTACTTTTGCTGATCCAGTCTTCTGTTGTCTAGAGCAACTCACAAAGCCCAACTGTGACTTTATATGTAAAACGCTTAGGCCCTGGTTGGCACTCAACACCTGTCGGCTAATAGCATATTGTTTTATTAGTATATGACTATACGGTTGGGCTTGCTTCCTTATACATTAGTGAACATTCTAGAGCAGAACAGTATTAACAAGAACATGAAAGGGCCTTGGATTCCAGTCCTGATTTTTCCAGTGGCCGGGAGAGCAGATCTTCTTTCTTGGCGTGCGTTTTCAGTTCTGCCAACTAAGAGTATGAATGGGTGCCACTGAGTGCCACGTTTATGTTTTTATAATATGGTATCTTTTCCTCCACTCAGTGCTCAATACCAGATTGTCAACAGGAGTGGCGCAAGTTTCCATGTCAGAGTCCAGGAACCTCTGGGGCCTCGGAGCACCAATTCCTCTCTCTTCCAGTCTCCCTTGCCCCTTGGAGCAAGGGACGGGGTGCTGGGGACTCAGGTAAACCTCCCCTGAGTGTTCTAGCAGATTTCACTGTGTCTGTGATAAGCATTTTAGGCTGTGGCGTACTGCTTTGAAATTTTTCTTTCAGCAGGAAAGCCAGAACTGCCAGAAGTTGAACTCTTCTGTTTTTGATTTCTCGGTAAGAGGGAAAACTTTAAGATTAAAAAAGCAATCTGTAGGGGCAGAGGGAGGACACACTTGGAGTGTGGCTGCCAGTGAGCTGAGCAGAAGCCGATACCAAGTGCTGCCCCTGACCATCAGCCACCTCTGGGTGCAGGGGACGCACACGTAGGCCACGTCAGAACCAAACAGTTAACATATCCTGCATATCTTCTGGAAGGCCACGCTTTCAGTATGACACAGGTCCTGTCAGCGTCACTAACAGGAACTCTGAGATCATCTTTACTGTCGCTGCTTGCAGGGAGATGGAGGGCTGACGTGAATAATGACAATTGGTTTGGTCTCAATAGCTCTGCAACAAGCTTTCATCTACATACTCCTTTGCCCCCACGACGTGGTACAGAACCAGCAGCATGGGTATTCTCCTTCTGGTTCACAGATGCCAAGCAACCGACATGCTTGGTAAGGTTAAGGACCAGCAGGTTAGAAGCAGCATGGGCTCTGTCCATGATTTTCTTAATTCCCAGCTCAGGCAAAAAGGAAGCTTGGCATGACAAGAAAGGACTATGGAAGGCTTTCTGGGTTTGATTTGGTTGCACTGAGCTCAGGAACCACAGACACACTAAACTTCTCTGCAGTGAGGTTCCCATCTACAAAAAAAGTTCTGTGCCGAATTCTACGCCGAAAGAGTGACCAAGTTGACTTCAGATTTGGACTGGTAAACTGCGTGTCACTAGGACTGGGGCTGTAACAACTGGTGGCAGTATGGAGAGTTAATTCCAAAACTACCTTTTTAAAGATTCATTTTTTTAAAAAAAAAAAAAGTTGGATCTGCACATTATTTGAAGAGAGAACTTTACAAAGCTTGGTGAAGAAACCCAGTCTCCCTCCACACTTCTCATGCCTCCAGGGAAACCTGTCTTAACTCTTTCCTTTTATGTATGTATGTATGTATGTATGTATGTATGTATGTATGTATGTATGTATTTATTGAGACAGGGTCTTGCTTTGTAGTTCAGGCTGGCCCTGAGCTCACTATGGTGCCCAGGCAAGCCACCGCAAACTCAGCAATCCTCCTGTCTCTGCCTCTCGAGTGCTGGGATTACAGGCGTGAGACACCGCGCCCGGCTCACTTGACTCTTTTGATATTTACCTCCATTTCTCTAAAGAACAGACTCTTATAACCACTTTATGACTTTTCGCAGGTTCTATCTATTGACCGTCTACAACAGAGGACAAGGTTTTTGCTTCTTCTGAGGAACTCCCACCCCCACCACACCCACATACATTTCTTGTCCCCAGTCTTGTCAGTGGGATTAAAGCATAAGTTTGGTTGGATAAATATTCTGGCTGCCCCTGTTTAATGAAATTGTACATGCATTTCATTGCTGGTACCGACAATGTGTCATATTCCTTTTCTGTATGGTACTGTATTTTTTCTAGAATTAATAATTCACTGTTTTGCTTGTTTAATTTTCTAACTGTCTTCGAGTTATGAAAGTCTCAATGCATTCTATCACACTGGACATTTCCTCAACTTCGTCTTCCTGAAGCTGCCACATACCCACATACCCAGGTGCCTTCTGACCTGTTCCACTTTAGGCTGGTTTCTTTGACTGTCTTGGGATTCCTCAGTCCCATGGTCCTGGAGACTCTCTTGACTATTTTGCTAGTTTCTTTGTTGCTCACAGCCTCATCTCTTTCTTGGTTTAGGCCAGTAGTGACGAATCTACAGCAGTCTATTTCTATCATGGAGAGCCCTAAAAGGATCATCTTCGTTGGTTTATGGCCTCGCTTTCAATGGTGCGTCCTTTCATTGTCTCCCAAGAGTAGTACGTGAACCTCTTTAATCTGAAAATGTCTTTGTTCTAAACTTGTGTGTCACTGATAGTTTGGACAGAGAATTCAATACAGCAAATCATTTTCCCTTGTAACTCTGAGAACTGTGCTGCGTAACTTCCTGGTTGCCAAAATTCTTACTGAGAAATCTGAATACCAGTCTAACTGGTCAGCCTTTATATGAAGCCTGTTTTTCTCTTTGGAAACCCAGGCTTTGCTTCTTTCCTTTAGTATTTTGAAATTTTGGAATGATCCTTAGTATGGATTAGTGTCTTATATGAATCTAGTTTTACCTCTTATATTGGGCATCTCTCAAGACTAGGCTTTTAGTTCTCCCTGACCGGTGGGGTGCTACAGGGAAGATTGTGGTTCCCGTCCTGAGGTGCACATCTGGATAGATAAGTCCAAGGAAGAGAGCAGGGGATCTCCAGCTAAGTATATGAGCACAATCTTTTTTTTTTTTTTTTTTGAGACAGGGTCTCGCTTTGTAGTTCAGGCTGGCCCTGAGCTCACTATGTAGTTCAGACAAGCCTCGAACTCAGCAACCCTCCTGTCTCTGCCTCCCGAGTGCTGGGATTATATGAGCACAATCTTAATGGCGCTGTTTCCATAGGGTGCCCCAAACCCAGAGACACCACTTCATACCACTCACAGAGTAATTCTCCAGTTTTGGGAGGTGAGGAGACGTTTCCCAGAGTCACTGTGGGATGACCCGGCTCCTGAAAGAGCTTCTAATCAGTTATCTCACTGTGGCCCAGCTGCTCCATTTGTGGAAGTTACTGGCAGCTTCAGTCCTTGAACCCTCAGTCCTTGAACCGCAGTAGGTTCTGACATTTTAGGTTTCCCTCCTTGCTGGCTTGAGAATCAGCCACCTCACGTCTGATGACTCAGTGGTCTCTATTCTATCGGTTTCCAGTTTCCAAAACACTGTTGCTAACACATTCTCTCTCATTCTTTCTTTGCCCTTGTAGGTCACCTATAAAAAGACTCCTCACAAAAAATTTAATGGGTTTTGAGGAGCAACTAAGATTATGTGTGAGAATTAGGTGTGCTGTCTCTTTGCCTCTGGTCTTTCCTTGTATGTTTGCTATTGTAAAATAGTCAAATATACTTTAGGCCCACAATATAAAAACGTTCTCTGAAAAGATATCTTAATTCACTGGAAAACTGACAATAACTTTATGTCATTTATTTATTTATTTATTTATTTATTTATTTATTTATTTATTTTTGGGTGGCACCTGGGATCAAACTCATGACCTTGTACTTGCAAAGCAGGCATCGGCACCACTGAGCTAAATCTCTGGCCTCCATTTTTTTTTTTTTTTTTGTACTGTGGATCAAACTCAGGACCTTCATGCTTGCAAGGCAGTTCCGGAACCACTGAGCTAAGTCCCCAGCCCTTTATATCATTTATTTCTATGTAGTACACACTCTAGGGCTGGTTCCACTGAGTAAATTTATGACCTCCATTTTTATATCCCCATTTGACCATTTAATACATGGTGAGCAATGTGTACAACCAGCCACATACCCAAGCATCTGAACTTCACTGACTGTCTCTTAGGTAGTGAACCAGTTTCCACTTCATGTTCTTCATTAAAGATGCTTCCTTTACACGTAACTTCATGTTAATTCTAAAATGCTGATTTTCCAGGGAGCCCCGTTCTGCTTTACAGAGTGCCCAGGCCTGTAAACTGTGAGCTCCGCCCACCATAGACCTGGTGAATTTATCAGTAGCAAAGATTTGAAATCTGTGTTCCCTCCTCATCTTTAAGGCTGTGAGACTTAGGCAAGAAGGGTGGTAGGGTCTCTCCCAGGGTTGAGTGAAACCTGGCATCTGTTGACTGAAATATAATTTTAAAAATGAGCCCAATTCCACGGCAGCCTCTGACAATTTCTACCTAGCTGACCACTGAAATGCCAGCATGCTTTGTGGCTGAGTTTAGAGACTCTAATTGGCCATGGTAGAGGCCACAGATACTAGTCTAGAATATTACATCTTCATTTGAGTCATTCATTAAGCCAGATCTAAAAATAGTATTTTATATATAACATTATAATTGACAAAGTGCTTTTGCCTTCGTTGTCTTATTTTATCATTAAAATAATTTTGCCAAGTATTAAAGTCATCTTAATTTCATGTGTGAAAAAAATCAAGGTTTAAAAAAGTAAGGCATCACATTCGAGATTATTCAGGTTTCTGGTGGCAGATGTAACACTTGGGTGTAGGTCACTGATGACAAATCTATGGCGTCTATGTTACTGTGAGTTTCTTTTAAGATAAAAGATGTTCATGTATGAGTTGTTTTTTTCTAAACTAAAACCTCGGTATTTGGGTTTCACTGCAATGTTGGTGCTTTGTGATAAATCATTGGGTTTTGGGTCACAGTTTGTGTATTGTCTCTAAAAGATTCATTATCACTAGTCTAGATTTTCATAATGGAACCCAATTTTGATTTTTTGAATTCCATGTTGTGGAGAACACGAGGTCTGAGAACTTCAGGGACATAAAGCTATTTGGATAAAGAGGCATAGTACGTTTTATAATACAATCTATAAAAACTATGAGAAAATAAACTATTAAAACCAAATATAGTTCTCCCATCTTCTCCAAAGGACTCTTCCAGTTCACAGGCCAACAGTCTCATCTTTCTAATTCTGAGAATAACATTCTTTCCTTCCCCAGGATTCCCTCAGCTTCCCAGGCAGACAGACTTAGGCAGCCTGCTTTCCCCATAGTGTCCTAGATGTGACTCTCCTGTCCCGCAGCACAGATCATAGGCTGAGGATCCAGATTCTGGGGCAAGATTCTGGGGGAGAGGTGGCGGTGCCGTTCTGGCCTTCAGGCGAGAGCTTCCTGATGGTATGAATCCAGCCTTACTCTGAGCTGTGGCCCCATCATTCAGTGCTGCCCTAAAAATGTGTCAGAGTTTCACGCAATGGGAAAATTAAACAAATCATCTAGAATACAGCTCCCTAAATGCCCAGTGCAGCCCCAAAAGTGTCTTTCCCAAGCTTCCATCTTGAAATCTGGAAGAAGATGGCTGTTCCAGGGGATGCTTCAGAACTGCTGAACATTATACTCCCGAAGCAGAGGAGGAAGCTCCAGCCATGGTGACTTTCGCTCCTTCTGTGCATGCCCCACCCCGCTTGGCTTCAGTTGTCCTTTGCCACGCATGCTGTGACTTTCTTCCAAAGCCCTTGGCATCACTGTGAACCAGTTCCTTTCTGTGCAGAAAGGCTGCTGTGAGTCTACAGGAGCTGATCCTTTTTGTCAGGATCACTTAGGGTGCTGTGACTCTCTTCCAAGGTGACCCTGTGGCGGGGAAGGAAGGACTCGGGTCTCTGAGGTCTCCCACCCAGGAGATTTGCTCTTTGGTGAGGCCCTGGGCGGATCTGAATCCACATTTGCAAGCAGGATGCGTGAGGCAAATGGGGCCGATAAGATCAAAACCCCCAGTTTCTCTTCCCACGTTTTGACCTTAAGAAATTCAAGTAACCCAAAGATGTTTCAGTTTATTCCTCTATAAAAACAAGTCTAATGATACTTTGCCCAGCTCAGGGAGCAGTGGCGAGGCTTAATTAACCAATGCACACTTCTCTCAGCATTCTGGATGTCCTCCATGGGCACAGAATTATGTTATTACTTGGAATAATAATAATAGTTTCCCCTAATAATTCTGTGTTATTATTGCATTTAAGGAACTGTATTAGAGGCCTTCTGGAGCTAGTTTAATACCTATAAATGTCTCTCTCTGGTAAAACAAGGGAGCGCTGCCTGGTGATTATGGTCTGTCTTGCATTTCAAAACGAGTCCGTTTAAGCTCTCGACAGAGTCCTTAAAATGGTGCCTGGCCAAGGGAGACCTCTTTTGATCTCAATTTGCTGGACCATTGAAAGCCCTGCAGGTTGTTTTTGGAGACAAGAAGCTGGGAACACTAAGGGCCAAACCTATGAATGTGAACAGAGAGGCACAGAGGGAAGATGAGCGGACCTTTCACTCTCCCAGCTAAGGAATGGGGTTCCTGGGCCGCAGATGGGAACCCCGGCACCTTCCTATTCATGCCTGGCACTTCTTTTGGCTCTTGGGAGTCAGGTCTCCATCCTGCCCAAGGTATGCGAACCCCCAACAGACTATCAGTTATGCTCTCTCTGGTACCGTTTCTCTATTCTGACCTTCTAGGAAATTATTTCTAATTGGAAAATAATATTTGTGCATAGTCATGGGGCCCCACATCATGTTGGAGTACACGTTTATTTTAAACCATGATTGCACATATTGGTCATTTCTTTGAGGTGAGGCTATTTAAGATTTAGTTGTTCAACATTTTGAAATATACAAAGCCTCCAGCCAGCCTTATCTGGGGGAGATACACTTCAAGACCCATACTAGATGCCTGAAACCTACATGCTACCCAGTGGTTTTTCTATACATGCATGTACAAATATAACGCTTTTCTATCTTATTTAAGTACTTATCAGGTGCCGTAACTCTTGTAGTCTGAGGTACAACTGCAAAGTTTGCCAACATTTAGTTTTCCATCTTCACAATTTCACGCATTGAAGATTTATTCTGGGGTGGGCTAAGTTCTTGCCTAGCATGTACAAGGCCTTGCATTTAAACTCCAGCATTGAATGGCAAAAAACTAGATCTTGGCGATCTTCGCATAGGCTATTTTTCTTTCCTTATTGAAACTGTTCATCTAAAAGAAGCTCTTTATGGGTTTCTTGTGCATATCTGAATTCCCAGCATCATCACTACAGCTGCACTTTGATTTTATTTTATTTATTTATTTTTGAGACAGGGTCTTGCCTTGTAGTTCAGGCTGGCCCTGAGCTCACTATGGAGCCCAGGCAAGCCACCGCTAACTCAGCAATCCTCCTGCCTCTGCCTGCCGAATGCTGGGATTACAGGCGTGAGCAACCATGCCCAGCACTGTGGTATGTGGTATCGATGGCTGGTGGGCGTGAGTCTTCACACCCAGCATTCTATGTGGTTACCGGGATCGAACTCAGGACCTTGCGCTTGCGAGGCAGGCACCGGAACCACTTAGCTAAATCTCCGGCCCTTTTATTTTATTTTTTGAGACAGGGTCTCGCTTTGTAGTTCAGGCTGGCCTTGAGCCCACTACGTAGCCCAGGCAAGCCTCGAATTCAGCAATCCTCCTGCCTCTGCCTCCTGAGCGCTCAAATTACAGGATACATTTTTTACTTAAGGAATATAAAGAATACTGGAACACAAGCAGTGTAATAACCCAGTCATGGCTCTGAGAACTGAGATAGTTACTAACTCAGTAGGAGGCATGGGGAGTAACATATACAGAGTGGAAACACAGAGAATGGGGTGATTCACGTGCCCTGTAGAAAAGAATGAGGTGTCCTTGCCGAACACAGAGGGGCTGGCAATTGAAAATGTAGGAACCACTTGCTCTCTTCCTTCTTTTCCTCCCTTCCCTCTGTCCTCTCTGTCCTTTGTCCTTTGGTCTCTCTCTTTGTTTTTCCATTTCTGTATCTCCGTCTCTGTTTCTCTCCCTCCTTCTCTCTCTGTTGTTTCTGTTTAGTATTTCTGAACCTTGGTTGGCCAGGGTGAGTATACAGAAGGCCAAGGTGTGGGAAGGAGAGACAGCTGTACACTATTAGTAACTAATATCGTCCCGCTCTGAAACTGATCGCCAGATTTTACTCTTCTTGTCTCCACCTGGATCTTTTATGTTTTCAATTAGACTGAGTCCATCTCTCCTCGGTGCCTTCACACACCCTGTTCTGGCCCAGTAGCTCTTCTCTCTTGTCTGACCTTTGGCTCTAGGCAGCTGCTGTGTCCTTCCCAGGACAGGCAGGTCTCCCCAGGGTGTGTCCACCACCCCTGCGTATGGGCCCTGCAGTAAAGCTCTTGGAGAAAGAACTGAACTTAGATGCCCCTGCCAGGCTTGTTGTGTGTCTCTGCCCAAAGGAACATAAAGTGAACCAACCCAGGGCACTGGGTCTGCACACAATAGGTACTCAGTACTGGCCAATGAGTTAAAATGTTTTCTTCTTTCGCATCTCATATCCTGTTCTTTTATATTCTGTGTCCTAACCTCGATGCTAAGCTATCCTGACCCCTCCCCTAAGTCCAGCACAGGCAGGTAGAAAAGGATGAAGAAAGCAGAAAAGGAAGAAATAGATGCCCAGGAAGAGAGAACTACTTCAGGCAAAAAAGATGAGGAGCAAGGCAAAGCGAGAAAGGAGGGATTGCAACGCAGTCAAGGACAAGCACTCTAACGTGTTAAGATGCTGAAAATAAAACGATCCTTAAATGGGATTTGCTGAGAATTTTTCACGTAAGAGAAGGATTTCTGCATATATAACCTTCTGGCTTCTTACACGTACTCCGTGAATTCAAGCCACCTTTGACAGGAAGACAGAGAACCTCAGAGAGGGGGAATGTTTGCTCAAGGTCACACATTGGAACCCGCTGTGTCCGTTTGGAAGGTAGGTTGTCTTTCCTTCTGGGGGCCCTAAGAAGAAAGAGGGACTGAGCCCCCAAGGAGGTGTTAAATCATGCACTTCACAGAGCAGGTTCTTGCTTCTGCATGAAAAAAACAAAACAAAACAAAAACATTCCTGCTTCCTTTCACTGCAAGGGAAATGAATGGAACCGATTTTCCACAGCTCTTGGCTTGTCTTTCCTACGACAGGGTACGTGTCAGAGCCCTTGTGTGCGCACAACGCCAGCCGGAAAGTTACTAAGTTCTTGTCACAGAAGTATTTTCCACAAGGCCGGGCAGACAGAACTGGGCTTATGGACTCTGCAGACCCAGCACAAGGAAGGCCAAGCAACAGGCTGAGGACCAACCTCTCTGCTATCCTGGCCCTTCCTTAAAGGCGCTCTGATGCTGATGGACAGATTCCAGCAGGGCACTTGTGGTATCAGAACAACTTGGCCTCACGCTCTGCTTTTTTAGATCTAAATTCCTCTCCCTTTGGGGCATGGGATTAAAAACAAGACCGTTGAGTAGAGCAAGGGACAGCCCAGTCTTTGATTGATGCTGTTACTAGAACTGTTGTGCCTGAGAGCAGTTCCATCCCCACCATAATGACGGCGAAGATCTAGTCAACTAATAAATCCCTCATGGGTGTATTCTTAGGCTGCTGAACTTGTCACGAAATTGTGACACCCAAGAAGAAAGAAAGATCCTCAGATCTTACGATTCAGACACACATCCCCGATGATATCAACCCGGGCCCGGGATCAGTGTGCCAGAGGCCCAAGTCCACACTCACTCACGATGCCCACAGGCACCAAGTCCTTTTGCCACTCTTCGTTCTTGGGTTGACTGCCGGAAAGGGAGGGAGAGAGCTCCAGCTTCTCTGTAGCTCAATCAGAAAATGCAAATAAGGTCAAGTTTCTTACAGGCTTGTGAGATTTCCCTGGAGGAATTTTCTCCTCATCTCTGCTGCTGCGGGTGCGGTTGGCAGGTGGGGTGGCCTCTGGCCTGGAGTGGCTCTGCGCAAGCCCCTGGGTTCCCCTCTGCCCTCCGGCCGCACGGGCAGTTGATTTCCATGCGGGCCTTCCTTGAGTTGTGGGACTTCATACAGGGACTGAACTCACACCCAGACCATATATAAGAAAAGATCTTTGCATCGTGCAGTTGGTGGTTTGCCCCTCTGTCCTGAGTAGGGACCCTGCGTCTAACTCCCAGATGTCATTCCCTTAGGCAGATCCACTGTGCAGAAGGGATCCTGCAGACACCTGCCTGCTTCTGGGATCCTGACTCGCCCAGGCCCCCCAAATGCAAACTAGAAGGAGACCATCTCTCACACAGCCTGCCTCCCGCAGACCAAGAGGAGTGCGTGCACGTGTGCGTGTGTACATGTGTGCATGCGTGCGTGTGTGTGTGTGTTTACAGAGGTGCACATCTCTCACCGCTGGCCCTACCCTGGACCTCGGGTCTTGGAAGCCTTCTCTTCCATCCTGTCTTTGGGAAGCTTGCTGTCTGTAACAAAGTGACAAGTGACACTATAGGTCAGGATGCGGGGCTCCACCTTCCGGCAACCTGAGGGCGGATCAGAGAATTTACAGGGCTTCTCTTGCTCAGGGCAGGTTAAAGCATGTGTTTTGAAAGTTGCCTATTTTTTTTTTTAAATCCCAAGATACATAAACACAGCTGATCAAAGCTCTACGCCAGTTCCCTGAAGTTTCGAGAGACTGGACAGCATTTGGAGCTGGCTTTTCAGGGTTGGAGAGGAAGGAACCCAGCTTTCCAAGGGCCAGCAAATCGTAAAGGAAACAGGCCCCTTAATTAATTGTGTCACCCCTGGCACCAGGAGGTGAGCACTGTGTGAAAGGAGAAAAAGATTGGAAGCCAAAATTGGTGCATTCGCTTTCCTATAAATGTTTGAGCCGTTATTTTCAAGGCAAGTGTTACCCTCTCGATCTGCAGCCTTCATAATGAAAATGAAAACCAGGGGTGGGGTGGAGGCAGCAGCTCTGTGGGTCTTATAGACACAGATTTCTCCTAAACCATGACAGTGGGGAATCTCGAGGTCCCAGCTTCCGAGTCAGCTGAGCTTCCCTCTTCCACGGCGTCTCTGACAGGGAGCCACACACTCCAGCCGTAGTACAGCCTGCTAAGCTACAGATTCCGCAGTCCTGCCCCGTAGGATTCTGGGGAGCATCCAGGGCTCTGTGAAGAGGTGCTGGATCACTAATCCGCACCCCACCCAGCTCTGCAGCCCCACGGCTGCAGGTTGTCTGGAAAGTTGCACCATCTGGAGCCGAGGCTGCCCCGATGCCAGACGCACCTCTGCCAGGTGTCACCTATTATTACCTGTCCCAGCTGCAAGGCCCAGGACCTCAGCCAGATTGGCTCCGCCCTACTGTTGACAGGGCCAAGTGGGTGGATAAGGGATGTACCCACTTCAGTGCCTTCAGGCTCCCTGCACAGCCAGATCTTTCTCTCTCCGCTGCCTGCCCGTCCCTTCTGGCCTATCTCGGGCCTCTTTTGCTGTTGGCACCCAGGACTGCATGTCGGGTCTACTCTAGACTGCCTGTGTCCTGGCGCCTGGGGCCTCTGAAGCCTTTGGCTACCTTGAAGGCTTCCATGAAGAGGGTGGCTCTTTACTTCTTCCTCCGTCCACGCAGAGAGGCCAAAGGCTTCCACAGGACTGTGACGGGGAGTCACCACTCTCATCTCTGCGCCTGAACTACACACCCCCTCCTGTGCATTCCCCAAAGGCTTGGAACTCGCTTTTGTCCACATCATCTTCCAATAACTCGCATCCACCTCTCCTCCCTGCCTAGGCGGTGATCTCCGTGGCGCCGAGGACCGTGACTTACTCATCTCCACAGCCCTAGCAACCAGTGTGGGCCTGACGATCAGGCACAAACATTTATGGAGCGCTTACTACTTGGCAGGCACCGCGCTAGGGGCAGGGTGCCACTTTATGCAACGTGTACCTCACCGCTTTATCCTCGCAACAACTTTGCGAGAGCCACTCTTATCGGCCCCATGGGAAGAAAGGAGGTCAGCGAGGCCAAAGAATCCATGTAATGTTAGCAAGGTCACACGGCTGGCTAGGTGGTCGGGGCAGTTGGTCTCTGAAGCTCTACAGGAAGAGACCAACCGAGGTTTGCTGAATAATTGGAGGAGATGTAAATGAATGAAAGAACGGCCCTGTTCTGCACAGGGACGCTGCCCGTTAGAGCTGAAATACACGCAGAGACCGTTTAGACCAAACCTTAGTTCTATCTTTTGGGAAACTGAGGCTTAGCACAGCGAAATGAGGAGTACTGGGAAAAAGCACAGCGGGCGGGAGTCCTGGTGTGGCCCAAAGGGGCTGGGTCACAACGCAGCTATTCCCTGTGAACCCAGCCACTCGGTCCTTCTCTGCTTCTCAGTGTCTTCCTCTGTGAGACGGGGATGACGGTAATTTATTCCACTGTTTTACGGTTAGGACTAAGTAAGATAGTGTCAGTCTCTTAGAACAGTGCCTGATACATAACAAGTGCTTATAAATTGCTATTGTTACTGATAAAAGCGTAGCACATAGTCTCAGAAATTACAAATCGAAGTCTCATATTATCAAAAAGGAAACTAGAATTTATTTTCACATTTATTTCCAAGACAGGGCCTGCCAGAATATGAGCATTTAAAAGAAAAACAACAGCCTCCTATTTCCCTTGTTTTGTAAATAAGATAGCTGAACCCAAACAGTTGGATCCCTTGCCAGGACCTTAAGTTCATCAGAAGCCAGTTAGAGGTGAACTAGGGAACAGAGAGTCCAAGTGTCCAAGATTTAAGCTCAGCAGAAACACTGCATGCTGGAGCTCAAGTTCAAGGCGAGCAGGTCCGTCAAGATCCAGTTCTTTCACATGACAGACGGGTAGAATTACAGAATCACATTGCAAACAGGGATCTGCGAGGTCCACCCTGGAAGAGGGTAGAACTCCCAAGCCCGGCTCAGGGCAGAGCACATGAATCAGCGTTTGGGTACAAATCCCCCAGGTCTATACACCAGCTGCCGCTCACGAGCATCGCCCTCTCCCACCTTCTCTCTCTCCGTGCCATCTAATATCAGTGTTCAGCTGATGCCCAAGTCCCAGCCCGGACGAAGTGCACAGATCTCTGGCGGTGCAGCCAGGCACTGGTGTCAGAGGTCGGTCTACTCCCACAGCGCTTGCTGGAATCTAAACACAAACTAAGGTCATTCTTTCGGTTTCTCTCCTTGTGTTTCAATGTCACGTTTCACAGCACTCAGGAAGACACGAAGCTCTACGTTTGTTTAAGTAATAATGCCCTCTCCCTGGAAATCAGAAAGTGTAGCTCACTTTAGTAAACAGCTAGGGATATTTTTACACAAGCACCAGAGTAAGGAAAAGGCAATAAAAAACAAAAACAAAAACAAAAGCACACGAAACAACAATAATAACACAGCAGACACTGACCAAGAAAAAAAAAAAATCAACATAACAACTTTGGCTAAAAGAGTGGCTTTGCCTAAAATACTACTGCTTCTCCAAGACAAGTTCCTATATATTTATTAAATGCAGCTTGGGGTGGTGAACATATTAATCAGCACTTTGTAAAAAATGCTAAAGATGAAGACAGAGTTTATGGCTCTGAGTTAACTGGGAAAACGGAGCTCACGGATAGGGAGTTAAAGAAGGATCTGCCAGTAAGCCTCGAAGGGTTATTTCTAATACTCAAAGTCTGTCGACTGCTTCCTTACAAAGGTCATATCAGCTGCCTAATTTAGGTTCGGGAGATCCACAGATGGGATCACAGAGGGAGCCTGCATTATGTACTGGCACAAGTGGGGGGTATGGGGGGATCTTGGTTCAAGAGCAAGAGGACTACGGCTTAAAAATATTTTTGACCCCACTAGGCTTCTGGGAGTTAAAACAGTCACTGCTTCCCGGGCTGTTGTATGGGGAGCAGTCCTAATCTCTGAAGTCAAGACAAACTGTGTTCTTGGATGTGATGTGGGGGTTCAAATGAGGAGACACAATTGTCTCTGCGAGCTATAAATATAGCCTTGCTGACAGAGGCCAACTGGCTCTTTTCACAGACATCTTCCCTTGTAAAAGAATCCTGAGGTGCCAGCAACTGGGACATTACATTCAATAATAAAATCCATGTTCCCAAACTTAGCATGCTGGTGGTCATATGTTGTGGTCCTTGAACCCTACCAGCTGGATTCACATCTCAGCTTCTGCCCTCTAATGGCTGTGCGACCTTGGACAATTTACATACCTACCTTTTGTTTCTGTTTCCCTCACCTGTAAAATGGGGCTAATGATAATATCTCATTCATATTGTCATTGCTATGAAGATTAAATGATGTAGTTTATGTAAAATTTCACAAGAGATGCTATGGAAGAATTAAAACTCTAGAAAGCAAACCTAATCTCAGGCCCACGTAATCTGCTGTTAACATCTGTTTGCTTATTCCAAAGACTATGCAAAATAAATCACAACTCTGCTAAGGGAAGGGACAGCAGTTGGGTGAGGACAAAATAACCTTAGGCCTGTGGTGAAGGTTGACCCTGCTCGTGGAATATAAACCATCATAAATAAAGACAGTCTAAATGGGGTACAGGAAGACTAAGTGGCCAGGAACTTGTAGCGCTGCCTTGTGTTGATACTTGGACATTAGCTCAGATGAAGTGAGCAATGAATTTAGGAGAAAGAGGTTACAGGGTTCACATTACTTTGAAACAGTTGACATCCTTCCAGTGCCATTCTTATGAAGCAGAATGGAAGACAGCTTCAAGGGGGTGGTTTGGCACATCCCATCACTTCTTTTGGAACTGTAGCCTAAAACCCAAGCTATGCACTTCTATTCATATCAACTCTCAGGAGGTACTAACACAAGGGACACAGGGATAACCTGAGAAAGATGTAGCCATTCTCCGGAAGTCAGGATAACTTTAAGAACGACGTTCACTGTTCATCAGAGACCCGAGCCAAACTATGCTCAAACTATCAGGGTCTCACTCAGCAGGATGGTTTGAATCACTGAGCCCCCGTAAGGGGTCTGGTGCAAGTCTCCATGTCTCTAGGCCCACGCCAGAGGGCGATGGGCAGTGGAACCCTGGCCTGACCCACAGGTGGCAGCAGGAAGGCCACCTGCAGCACGTGTCCACTCTGGATCAACGCGCATGTGCCGCAGCCAAGCACACGGTGTAGGAATACACTGAGTTCTGAGAGCTTCCCATTTCTACAATTTGAAAAAACATTTTGTACTATGGAGTGTAATTTAGATGTAACTTTTCTGATCTTTTGGTAGAACAAACAACTGGCCCCCTCCCTTGCTGTGGGAGTCTCCTCTATCATATGACCGACGTTTCACCTTATAAATATATCCATTTGCACTTCAAAGGGCTTTTAGTCTTTTGTTCTAAGCCAGCCAACTCTGAGGACAATGCAAGCCTTCAGTATTTCTCACTTTATGGGGAAGACCAATGGGTCAGATCATTTTTCAAATGCCATAAAGTCAACCGGGAAGTGCCCACGGAGGGAATGGAACGATCCCCCTGTATCCAAGAGTAGAGGCCATGTCTCACGTGTACCTATATCCTAGCCTCATCCTGGCCCATGCACGGGAACTTTGAAATATTATTTCTGGAAAGAATGAAAGAAAAGAGAAACAAAGAAGAAAGATAGGATAAATGAAGAGGCAAATAAGAAGTGACCTGGGAGAATACATCCCTCATTGGACGGGGCTACTTCTTATTCAAGGGCATCTTTGGGACTTGGGTGCCAGGGCTCCAAACAACCCCTGTTTTCCTGGGTAAATTTCCACGCTTGGTGCTCACTTCCTTCAGCTCTGAGAGGGGCCCAGACTGTCACCGAGGTCCGTTCCAGGGCCGACGTGGCCCAGGCTGTCTCGGTGCTCAGCTGTGCATCAGTTCTAGGCCCTACACTTTTTTTAAGCACTTGATTTAAATGAAGAAAGAAATTGGCTTATATTTTTAGCAGCTCCTGCTACTAAAACTCATTTGACAAAAGTGCCAAAGGGACAGTTAAGTCTGAGTATGATTTTTTTTTTTTTCCCATGGAGGAGGAAGAGGGTATAATTTATCTGGAAATGACTGGTACTTTCCTGGCCCAGGGACATTATTCTACTTGCTTGCTCTCTCTCTTTTTTAAAGACATATTCTTTTTTTTCCCCTTCCCATCAAATTTCAAACTTAAGATATTTATTGTCCTTAGCTTTAATTCCCAGCCTTTAACGTAACCACAGAGAGGAACGGGTATGCAGTCTCAGTACAGAAACCGCATAACCTTTCATGACATTTTGGAGGCAGAGGCTTTTAATCGGACAGACAGAGGACCCCCAGAGATGGAAGTAGGCTATGGTCAGAGCTCTGCAGGAGTGGACAAGAAGCCCAAGCAGAAAACAAAATTAAAGTTGTATCTACATGTACACATGGAAGCGTGTGATTTCCTGGTGCCCCTATCCGCTGCCCAAATGTCTCTATTACAAACTCACCTATCGAGACACACCTCCCTCCCGCAGCTAGGGTCACAATTCCTTTAGGTTGTTGTCAAGGCTTCACGCATGAGTCTATCAGAAGTCTCTGGTGAATATATATTCATCACTTACGAAAGTGACTGGTTAACTCAGTAGGATTTAACGTACATGACTTGCAAGAATGAGTCAACACAGAGAGACGGAGTGCTGAGAGAAACGGGACTTCTGAAGGGAGGAAGGTTGGTGTGAAAAGGTCTGGTGAGTGTCAAATCCACAATAAACCCACGTGGTTTTGTTATGTAGAGATGCAGTTATGAACAGCAGTTCTGTTTCCAGAGGACAACCTGAGAACAGGTGTCAGCCGTAGTGTACTTGAAGGGTGATCCTGAAGGCCGTCCCTGCCAGACAGGCTGGGTCCCCCCTGACCTCGGCCCCCTGTACAGCAGTCAGAAGACCAGACAACCAATAGATCTGCTGCTCTCTATAGGTCTTGTTTCTTTTTATTTTGTGTTACTGGGGATTGAGCCCAGGGCTTTGACACTGACCTCTAACCCAGCCTCTTATTTTTAGTCTTTATTTTTTTTTTTTTAGTCTTTATTTTGAGACAGGTTCTTGCAAAATTGCTCAGTTGCCCAAGCTGGGCTTGAACTTGTGATCTTTGTATCTCGGCCTCCCAGGGTGACGGGATAAACCATCATGCCCGACTGATTTCTATTTTTATAAAACTGGTACATCTTCTCTCTCATTCTCATTTGTTGCCCCTCATGCCATGGCTGGCATGTATTAGTTACTGAATTAATACTGGATGAAATAAAGAAGTGTCACAGACACTGCACAGAAAACTAGTGGCAAATATGTTGGGTGTTTCAGAGTAGAGGGGCGCTAGGGTGAGGGACAGGCAGTGGCAGGACTGGGGGGAGTGAGGGAACTGAGAGGATAAACTTCCTGAAGGAAAAGGGAAAGAGGGGAAGGGAAGGGAGGGGAGAGCGCTGTGGCGGGAGAGGAGGGCAGCGTGGCGTGGCGGAGCCCTGCCCTGCTCTCTCCGCTGTGGAGGTCATTTCCAGGGCATGGCTGGCTCTGGGGAGGGACCCTAAGGGGAGGACACAGTGGGCGGTGAGACCAAGCTGAGGTAGCAGCTGGTGACTAGTGGCCAAGGGACGCTTCACGTAGAGTGGCTACACCCTCTGACAAACCGACACAAGGAAAAGAGGCACCCCCTTTTCCTGCCCAGAACCCGGATATGGTCCTTAGAGAACAAGCTCCCAAGGGCACCAGGCGGGAACATCCAGGATATTTTATCATATGCTCAGGAAGAAAATGATAAAAGCTATATCTTGGTTAATAGCTTCTCCAAGGACCATCGCTTTACATTTTTTCTTCCCTCTCTCTTTCCAGATTCCCATTGATTTGGATTCTCTCTCATGTTCCGACACCAGTAGCTCCTCTAGTCTCTCTCTCTCTCTCACCTGTGGAAAGGTGCAGAACTCATTTGCATACATTATGGTCTCAGGGTAACTCGTCTACTTTCATCACGTAATATCCAAAGGGTGACTCATTTACTTAGATCACTGAAGGATTTCCAGGAGTGCTGCGAAGAAGACATGAGGCGCCCCCCTCCCCGGCTTCCAAGGGAACCGCACACCCCTAGGGGTGCAGAGATGTGGAGGAGCCCTCAGGGAGCACCTACAGGGAGTGGAGGTCACGCCTGTGGCCCGACACGGTCCAGGCTCCCCTAGGTCCCTGCCAGGCTGGAAGCAAGAGGGAGTTCCGCAGCAGGACTCGCTCTACCTTGGCAATCTGCTGTACCCTAGAGTTAGCGATGAGTTTGGCTCTTTCTTGTTGGATGTGTTTCTGTCGGTGAACAGGGACAGGGAGGTGAGGAAGTAGCTTTTGGGGGCCCTGGAGAGGAAATCCCCAGTTCAGCCAGCTCTCTAGAGGCCAGGTTGAAACAGGACCTCAAGTTTGCCTTAGCTTTGTCTTCTAAGAGCCCAGGGTTACTTAGCACTGATAATTTTTAAACATAAAACTCCAGATCCATAGATGTGTCCACCGCTCTTTTGGGTATTGAAGGAAGGAGAAGAGAAATATCCTACACTCCTAATCCATCTTTCTTAGTTATTTTTAATCAGATCATTTCCTAACGCCTGATCTTGCCATCCTGGCAACCTACTAGAAATCACCGTGCAGCTCGAGAGCTAGGGTGACAACCTACTCTCAAACTCTCCAGTTGGTCCGGGACTTTCCTGGTTTTTCACACTGCAGTTTCCAGGTCTTAGAAAACCCCCTCAATCTACTTGCCTCTTTCCTTAGGCCATTTGTTGGAATAGGGAATTGGTCATGTAGAGAGGGACAAACCACAGGAACGATAGAAGGAACCTTCCAGGCCAGCCTGATATAACACCAGGGCCTCCCCAGCTCAGACTTTCATGTGAAGGACCTATCAACTTCTGCCTTGTCTAGACTACTAGCTTTCGGGGATTCTAACACATTTTGAAATAGCGTATCCTAACTAATGGATAACCTATTTGATGAAAAACGTACAGGGGGGTGGTGGGAAGAGATTGATTTATCACAATTTAAATATAAGAGGGATGTATCATTTCTTTATCCCACTCTTGAGAAAAAAACTATTGCAGCAAAGTTCAAGTCTCTACCTCTGTATAGCCCCTTCCTATCCTTTAGGCTTCTTATCCCTAATCAGCCTTCTGGTCTACCTCCAACCTCATCTTCCTGCTGTCTCTGACTGCAGCCAGCTGGTTCTGAAGTCCTTTCTGTCTCCTTGTTCTTCAGGTACCATTCTCCTCTCTTGTCTCCTTAGCTGACCGACCCATCAAGCCCCATCTGCTTTATCATCTTTTAGTTACCATGAGTTGCTCCCTTTAGGAATCTGGTGACATCTGTACAGATCGGCCGTTTCGTCAGAGAATCTGTGTGCAGTGTTTACCCCGGGTATGACTCTTGCATCCCTGGGCAGACTGCACAAGTCAGGGAGGCAGCGTGGTGGGCAGACCACGGCTGAGGAGCTGAAGATCTAGACCTGAGTCTGGGTTCCAACACTGGTTGCAGGGGTGGCCTGGAGGATCAGGCTCCTTGCCCGTAACATTCTCCTTGTGCCATGGCTGGAGTCAGAACCTGTGAGTGTGACCATCAGCCGTCAGGTACTGGGCTCTCTGTTCTGAGAATCTGTCCCTTCTCAAAACCTCCACAAGAATGGCTTGCTCACCACAGTGCCAGGGATGAGGCATGTGACAACTCCATGAATCTTTGCAGAATGAATAAATGAGGAAAAAAAGGTAAAAATAACATTTCCTCAAATAGTGTGGAATTGCAGAGAATAAAGCTCTGATGGGATATCACCAAAAGAAGGCACAAAATAACGAGCGTATGTCAAACTGAGAGTTCAGACCCATTTGTGAGATGTTTTAAGAGCTTAATTACTAATTAATCTCTGGCCACCAAATTTGGCCACGGTGCTAGAAATCCAAGATGAGCTCCTATACATACTGCCTTCTCCTCACTTCTCAGCCTGGATTCAGCAGGCCCCAGAGCTGCTACCTCTAAGTGCTCTATTGCTTAGCAGATTTCCCCGGTGATGACATTCAGCTTAGGATGCCTGTTAACAATGGAAGGTTAAAGGTGGGTGACTGAGAGAGGCCTCTTCAACAGACACCAACTGAGGGAGTAAAAGTCATCTCAAGGCCCATGGGATGAATCTAGTAGGTGCAGGCATACCAGACTGTGGCCCACAACACACCGCTGATGGAGACCTCCTGACATCAGATACAGGGATGTGCTCTGAACCACGGCCAGTGCTCTCTTCCCAGGTCCCTCTTCCTTGTCCTTCACTGGTCCTGGTCCCTAGTGATGGTGAGATTCCCCAGGGACTTTCATTCTTGCCAGAGTCTTGGTCACCAAAAGAGCTTCCCTTCCTCAGATGAGGAGCCAACCCGCTCAGCATCCTGAGCTATACAGGCCCAGCAGGTACTGTTCGCAGCAGTATGTGGCATTTCAGAGGCACAAGAGTCTTAGATGCAGGGGACGGCTTGTCACTGTGGAGCCCAAATGTCCACACACTGACTGGGGTGAGGGTCGGGGTGCCAGAGGCAGTAGATCCCCTTGTTACCACACAGCTGCATTGTGCGGTCACTGTCCTCATGGCATCTGCCCCACGTGGGGCCAGAACTCTATGCAGAAACTCCTCCAATCAAACCAAAGGGCCCTGTAGGAGCCTGGGCCTGGCTTAGAAACTCTTGGGCCATGAGTTAATAAGAATTTTAATAAAAACGGAAAGTATAGCCCTGGGCTACGGTATAATCTCTCTCTGGGCTGCTGGAATTCCAACAGTCAATCATTTAATCCTTCCGACAGTAGGAAATGGAGAAGGGGCGTGAAAGCTGCATGGGCCCTGGAAGTTCTCAAAGTCAGAATTTGTGGAAATAACCACTACTCTCAGAGCCACCTACCAACTCCGGGAGCCAAACAGTCCAACACAACCCATGTCACAGATCAATTTCTACTCACATTGAACTGACACAACCAGTGATGTCGATTTGCCATCACCTGAATTTTACAGATGAGGAGGCTGAGGATGGCGTGGAGAAGGGGGCAGAACTAGTCTCTCGGCTCCTACCTCTCTCCGCCGATTCCTCCATAGCTTATTTAGACGTTTTAAACTCAACCATCTGTGAATCCCTGCGAAGCTCTTCCCCACCTTCTATCCCCATATTCAACCTAGCAGGGGGCTGCCCTGTCATCCGATTCACCTCAAAGGTAGAAAACATTACTGATCTTTTTATTTTAACCTAAAAAAAATGGTATCAGGATGAAAACTTAAAAGCAAAGAGCCTCCCTGATATCCCCCTGTTTATGCCTGGAAAACTCAAGTCCTGCAATCCCGAAGGTTTAGGTAAATGCATGTAGTGTTGCCTGATCACTTGCTCCCATACACTGAGCTCTTCTAAAATGTTCACACACAAGCATAGTTTTCATGGTTAAGTTTTGGTCACGATGGTTGACAGGCAAAAATAATTTGCATTTTCCTGAAGCTGAAAACAGGGTCTCTGTGGTCTAATGCTTGTTGAGTTGAGGTGGTGCGCGCTGGTGTAAAGGGGGCCCCTCCACGGAATGACGGAATGGAATACACACCCCTAAAGACGCTCACTGGCCCGAGTTGCATCGCTCTACACATGGGCTAAGACGCGAGGCAAACAGAGGACCTTCATTCTTTTTTTTTTTTTTTTTTTGAGACAGGGTCTCGCTTTGTAGTTCAGGCTGGCCCTGAGCTCACTATGTAGCCCAGGCAAGCCTGGAACTGAGCAATCCTCCTGCCTCTGCCTCCCGAGTGCTGGGATGACAGGCGTGAGCCACCATGCCCGGCTTTGTGGTATGTGGTACTGATCGCTCATGGTATTGTTGTATGTGGTTACCGGGGATCGAACCAGGGACCTCGCACTTGCTAGGCAGGCGCCTGACCCACTGAGTTAAATCTCCGGCCCAAGGACCTTGATTCTTAGCGCTGAGGTTTGAAGCACTCACAGTGACAGAATGAGGAGAGTTCTGAAGTGCTACATGGCTTGACAATGGACCCCCAGCTATTCTTGGTTCTCCTCCATCGGCCCTGAAAGCAGTGGCCCCACAGACCACCTGCTCAGCATACAGGGAGCCCCACGTTGCAAACTGGCCCTGGCTCTAAGCACAGCCTCAATGTCCATCTCTAGAGCCGAGTGCCCTGACCCGGTTCCACACTCGCTGTCCTGGGGATCCCTGGACATTCCCCCCTCGGGCCCAAAGGGAGCTGCAGACACCGACACTCCCCCCAGCAGGAGGCCGGGAACCGTTCTGGAAGCTTCCCCGCAGTAGCTCACGGTGCATGGGCGCTCCGAGGCTCAGGCCCAAGACGCTCCCAGAGAGAACCCGTGCACCGCCTCCTCTTCCTGCCTGCCCTGGGCCAGGCACCCCGAGTCCAAGGCAGAGGGGGACCTGCGGCCAGGGGTGGTTCTTTTGTTCATCCTCTTAGTAAATGTATAATTCATGCTATTTACAATCATCTTCAGAAGTGATTCTATATACATAATATAGCTTGGTCCATTTTTTTCTTTTTAAATTCCTGTCCCTTCCTTCTCACTCCTCCCTCTTCTTCTGGTTCCCCGAGCACCTTTTCCATACTCGTTGATACTATTTTTTTTTTTAGCTCAAGTTATGGCTTATGATGGTCCTGGTGCTACGAACCTGACCACGTCTCCCCCTCCTGAAAGCTCATTGTCACGTATAAAATCCCCCCTCGATTGCCAGAGTCTCTCCCATCTCGTCCGGCCCATCGCCCAGGCTGTGTGGACGGAGACCGGGTGGGCAAGGGTCGTGACAGGCGTGGGCAGACCCCCGGCTGGTGACCAGCACCCCTGCCTTTCTCTGTGCAGCTCCTCCCCTGCCGAATTTCTCCCTTGCTCTTTCCCTCTTGCCGCATTTCCTGGTGTCAGAACGCCACAGTAGGAAAAGCCACTGGCTGTGTGACGGAGGCGACTCCAGAGGGGGCACGAAACTTGGCAGAGCCCGTCCTCACAGGCGGGGTGCTGATAAGCGCAGTGTGGTGAGGATGCGGGCACATACATCAATCTGCAAAGGACTCGCTGCCAACCTCGCCCTTCCTGCGCATGTCAACACAGGCTCAATCAGCACGTACTGCGAGTTGAACACGCGAAAAACAGAGTCAGAAAAGCACCACCTCCTTCCCTGGGGAGAAGCCCCTCCACCCAAGCCATGCCCACCTGTGTGGAAATCCTCCAGGGCCCCCCAAACTGCATCCGATCACTTCAGCCATGAAACCCACAAGTGGCTGTACGGAACCCCTCAGCCCACCAGGCTGCTCCCTCCTAAGGAAGATTACAGCTTCTGCACGCACAGCCCCAAGGACAGGGACTGTCCCCTTAATCTCTGTCCCCATGGTTGGCACAGAGCTGACGCTTGAGACGGGACCTGGTGAACAGACAACCGGGGCCATGTCCTGTTATGTGGAACCAGGCGACGCTCCCCGGTTTCCAAGCTGTCCTCTGTGGACAGATTCAGATCTGCGGCCTGTGCCTTCCGTCCTGATACCCCAGCGCACTGTTCCCCCAGGTCCAGAGCCCGCAGCACGCCTAGGAGACAAGTCATGTTTGTCAACAGCAGCTTATGCCTGACTCTGAGCTGCTGCTGTGAGCTTGGTCCCCGCAGGGATGGTCCTGGATCCTGTCCCTCCTTTTATCTCTCCACACAGGGTGACCCAGATCAGGCCCGGCCCGGCCCAGGATTTTCCTCTAGCTGAGACTGCGCAATAACAAACAACAGGAACGCCCCGGCAGAGAAGCCGCCTGACCCTTTCTGAACACGCAGATGTCTGGCTGGGGGAAGGAGGACCTTTCTGGCCCTTGCCCCAGTGGTCTGGGTGGGCTGCCCGAGAGGGAAGGGCAGCAGATGCCGGGGTCCCCCCATCAGGGACCTGAGGCTGGTAGTGGGGCCAGACTGTCAGCGTCTGGGGCTGCACCCATCTCTGGGCAGGGTGAAGACAGACGTGAGAGCTCAGCCCTCACGGCATTTCCTGCTGGAAGTTTTCTTCCACGAAGTGAAGAAATGCAGCAGGGGGCTCCGAGCCAGTCCGCTCCGACGGCGCACGGAGCGGTGGAAGCACAGCCTGGGGAGAGGCCCCTGCTTTCAGCTCACGGGAAGCGCGCTGAAGTGCTGAGCGCCTCTGGCTCTAGCTCAGGGCCCACTCCATCCTCTTCTCGAAAGGGAGGATTTGCGCCCCCTCGCTGTTCACAGCACTCATACAACATGTCTGCTACATGCTTACATGTGAGGCACCATGGGGATGCAGCCCTACCCTTCATGAACATACGGGCCACCCCCAAGAGTACTTACATCAATGATGGTGACAGGACTGATTGCATGTAGGTGGTGACTCTTCCTGTGCCTCACTAAAAAATATCTTTTTCTATTTCTTAATTTATCAACTCATCCTAAAAATAAACACAATTAGAGGCTAAGTATTCTGAAATGCTTCAAGTGGAAGTGTTGTGGACTTTGGATGTTTTTCAGATTTTGCTGGAATCTTTGTCCTTCTGCCTGTCTGTTAGCCCTTACATCCATCCATCCATCCATCCATCCATCCATCCATCCATCCATCCATCCATCCATCCACCTATCTGTCTGTCTGTCTGTCTATCTATCTATCTGTCTGTCTGTCTGTCTGTCTGTCTGTCTGTCTATCATCTATGTCTACCAACCTACTTACCTACCTATCTTTGAGCCTCATCTAAACATGAAATTCACTTATGTTCTGTGTATATATCATAATAAGATCATTTTGTATGATAACTTAAGTAACTTTCTTTACAACAAAAAGTCTCATGGTATGAAATGTTCTATCTGTGGCCTTCAGTCAGTGCTCAGGAAGCTGCAGGTCTTGGGGCGTGTGGGTTTGGGGTTACTGGATTAGGGGTCCTCCAACTCGATCATATACTGGGAAGCTCACAGAGATTCAGCCACTTGAAGGAAGAGCTTTTTTTTTTTTTTGAGACAGGGTCTCACTTTGTAGTTCAGGCTGGCCCTGAGCTCACTATGGAGCCCAGGCAATCCTCCAACTCAGCAATCCTCCTGTCTCTGCCTCCCGAGTGCTGGGATGACAGGCGTGAGCCACCACGCCTGGCAGGAACATAGCTTTTTGACAATGGAGCCCAGACCAGAACTTGCCTGATCTCGAGGCCACAACTCACTCTCCTCCCTGTGTCACAGGTACCACCCACCTATGTGGGACCTGGGACGGGGGACCCGGTCTGCACAGTGACTCTGTCCCTCATCAGAGCGACGTTCACATGTTCTGTGAAGTTGGTGGGTCCCTAGGGACCGGGGACCAGCCGTTGTGAGACACAGGAACCACAGGTATGAGAAGAGGGAAATACCCCACACGGGGACAGCTATATACGTCTCTGTATCCTGAGAAATGTCCGATGTGACAGCTGCCATCCAGCTGGTGCGGTCACATTTTGCTGCTGTCCTCATTCAATGGCTATATTTTAGTAGATCTGCCCAAAGCAGATGCTAAGACTGAGAGAAGAGGGGCTGGGAGTCAGGGCCTGCTGAGGTTTGCAGCTGGGGTGGGGCCTGGGAAAGTCTTTCTGGTAGGGGGTCCACAACAGGCACATGGGGTGTGAAGATGACACGGCGCGCGGTGTAGTCAGTGCTGAGGTCGCTCTAGACCTCAGCTGAGGTCACCTGTGCTGAGCAGCAGCTAGACCTGCGTCCGGAGAGCTCCCTACGCACTGCATTGACTCGGAGCCTGGATTGCCTGTGGGCCCAGCCCTGGACCCGGAGGGCCTGCTCCCCAGGAAGCTGCTGTGTGGGCCTCCTGTGGAGATGTCCTGTTCTCGGGAGTGTGTGGCCTGCACAGCCACGAGCTTCCTGGTGCGGCCTGAGGACCTGCCATTGGTCAGGCAGGGCTGATCTCGGAGGCCTGGGCAGGGTACGGCCCGGCTCTGACTGCCACGCCAGGCGCTGGGCACCCAAGAGAGGAGCCCCTCCACGTGGGCCCCGAGCCTGCACAGCTATCTCCGCTCTCACCGGCGGCGGCTCGGCTCTGGTCATGTTGGCTCAGACTCTGGGCCTTGGCACTAACTACTACACGAAGGATGACTGAGAGTGGGGTCTGGGTCGGCTGCCCCACGGAACAGGCCCTGCTCAGGGCAGGGTGAGCTCCCGGTGAGGGAGCACAAGTCCTTACCCCCGCCGTGTCCCAGGAACAGGGGCAGCAGAGACTAGGAAGGGTGCAGTCCCCAAACCCTGCCTGCGGCCACCTTGCCTGGTGCTGTGGGAGCCGTTGGGGAATCCTGGCCAGTGGGGGCTCAGCCAGTGTACCCCCCAAAGCATGGCTAAATTGGGGTGGAGGTAGCAGCCTGTGCTCTGTCTCACCACTGCGGAAGGGAACCGTGAGGCCTCCTCCTTCCTCAACCCCCCACCTCACGGAGGCCAGAGAAGCCTGGGCATTGAACATTAAAATTTCTGTACGCTCACCCAGAGGTGGGCGAGCCCCCCTTTCTAGCATTTTTAAGGTTAACACTCTTGGCCGCCGCCCACAGAGCTTCCTCTCCCCACACTCCTACCGCACTGGGGTCCTGCAGGAAGCCCATTTCCTAGGCTGAGTTCCCCAAACGTCCAGGCCCAAGACCAACGCAGTCCGGCAGCTGGGCTCCGATTCCCACTCCTTCCACTGTGCCCCAGGGAGAGAGGAGAGAGGATCCCCAACGGGCCACCTGCTGGCTCTCACTCAGCCACAGAGACCCCAGACCCTTTGTGTTCAGAGGGAGCTCTTCCTAGTCCGTCTCTTCTGCTCTGATTTCTTCAGTTAAAGAAGTAAGGCAGAGTCACACTCGCTCCTCAGAACGCGCACTGCCCAGATCCTGCATCTGATACCTGAGGCGACTGGAACCGGGAAGAACGGGTTGACTGAAGTCATCCAGGGTGAGTGGCAGGGCTCCCCCTGAGGATAAGAATGTAGAACTCACTCCCTCTCCCTGCAGACCCGCAGCCACACGAACCCCCTCTCCACACGGTACCCACCGGCTTCTCAAGGGCCGTAGGATATACAGAAACAACTCTTCCCATGTCTGCTCTCAACTGCCCGGCGGGGATCAAGGATACTTCTAAGCCTCTCAGCCTGGCCAGCCAGGGTGAGCACCGAGAAGCTTCCATGACAATCATCTGTGAAAGAGAGCGAGGCTGAGTCAGAACCAGGGCTAGATGGCCAGGTGCGGCCCTTCCGGCTGGAGAAACAAAGCTCTGTATTTTGCCGGGATCCCTGAGAGACTCCTCTGTGTTTCCTGGGTCTCTGGTGTAATCGCTGGGCTAAATCTCAACACATACGCTAAGTGCTAAACATCTTAGGCTAATGCAAGCGCCGCCCCCAGAGTCCATCCTTCCTGTCTCACTGCTCTGCTCAGGATCTGCTAGACACAGCCACACAGTCCGCCAGTCCCACCTTCGGCCTCTTTTGCCATCCCTGTCAGGAGCACTTCCTCCCTGGTTAAGAGGTGAACTTATAATTCTCTTTGAAGAAGAAGTTGAAGAGCCTGTTGCTCTTCATTCAGAACTCTGTCTTCCTGCAGAACTCTGTCATGGCACCTGCTTGGCCCTTCCTGGGTTGACTTCTGGTGATCTGTTAACATGTTTTCTCTCTGTGACTATACTGAGCATCTCTCAAGGACAGGAGCTCAGTCATATTCCTCTTTACACCCTGAGTACTAGCTCAATTCTTGGAACACAGAGGGAACAAAAGAATTATCAGTTTAAATGAAAGAGGAAGGCATCCTTTTAAAGAAAACTTTGTTCTGAATTCCCAACTGAAAAAACTAGTGAAGTTTGTTTTTTTTTTTTTTTCATCTCGGCATACCGTGAAGGTCTTGACCATCGGTTTCCTTTACAGATAAGTGATAAAGTATCACTTGACCAACCGCCTCCACAAGCAAACCCGCCCCGGTGTCAAAGAAGAAGGCATGCTCAGCGTGTGCAGCAGACACAGGAGCGGGAAGGAGGTGGTGCTTCACGGGAAGGCGCAGCAGTGGAGATAAGATCACCGGGCTGCAGGAGAAGGTGAGCCACGTGACGCTGCGGGTAACCCCAGGCACAGGCGACACCCTCGGCAAGGCCCAGCTGAAATCTAACCACATCATCTTTTCATGAGACAGACATGAACAAGTGCGACTCCGACAATTACAAAGAGGGTGGTTGGATGCTTTCGGGCCTCGATGGTATCGAAGCTGCTGACTCTTGGACTGCATTCGGGGGGCAACTCTGAGATAAGGAGGTGAGCTCTCTGCTCGGGAGAAGGCGCAGGAAGCCAAGGTAACCGGGCAACACGTAACGAAATGGTTTGTGGCTGATGAGGCAGCAAAGCCAAAGTGTCCCTGGGAGACATCTGTTGTGTAAGTGAAGGAAACCAAAGCCACCCCATGTCAAAGTGAAGACTCTGTGGGTGCCTCCGTGTGCGTGTGTGTGTGTGTTCTCATGAAAAGTTATGGCTACAATTAAAATCATAGCTCCTGAGCTCCAGCTGAGGGTGGAGTAAAATGAAAATGTTGAAAGGGTGAGACTAGTTGGCACTGTGGCAGCCTGCTGTCCCCTTGGGAGGTGGCCCTGGAGCTGTGGGAAGGTGAACTGGCTGAACGGTGAATGCTGCATGAACTCACACTGAGACACCATGGTCATGGCCCTCAAGGGGCCCGGATGATGCCATCCCGGTGCTCCAATGGCGTCAGCCTCACTTCTCTGAGCTGCAGATGACGCTGTTTCCTCTCCAAAGGTCTGCGCTTGCCTCGTCCACACTACCGCGGCATGATTTCTTCCATCAGCCTCTATTCTTTTTGTTCTTCCAATTGTCTTTAGACAATTCTTTAAGGTCTCTAGAGCTACAGATGCGACAGTTAGGGTGGGGCTCGGGCAGAATAGATCCGAAATCTTGGCAGACCGGAGACACGAAGCTAAACCTCAGCTCTGGGATTAGTCATTGTTCTTTGATTTTGGTTAAATTACTTAATCTAAATCTCAGCTTTCATATCTGTCAGTCGGGACTGCCACCTCCTAGTTATGTGCACTTGAGAAAAAGAAATGAATTGATGTAAAGTCCTTAGCACAATCAATACGAAGTCAAGATGTCACTTCCCGCATTATGGACCCTCTCAATTTCTTGAAAGGGGATCCTGAGGACCAGAGAGTTAAATTCACTTCTCCTGAGCAAATGCATCTTGGGTGAACCAGTCACTAATTTTAGACAATGACTAAACCAGGCATAGTGTGATTCATAAGTGGCCAAGTTTGTGGCAGAATTAGGGGCTAACCATTCCCAGGACAGAGCTTGACCCAGTACACTGCTGCAGTGTACTGTTATCTGTAATTCCACCCATCCATCTATTCAGCCACTCACCCACCCATCCATCCATCCGTCCGTCCGTCCGTCCGTCCGTCCGTCCGTCCGTCCGTCCGTCCGTCCATCCATCCGTCTGTCCGTCTGTCCATCCACCCACCCATCTGTCTGTCCGTCCGTCTGTCCACCCACCCACCCATCCATTCATCCATCCATCCACCCATCCATCCATCCATCCACCCATCCATCCGTCCATCCGTCCATCCATCCATCCGTCCATCCATCCATCCATCCATCCACCCATCCATCCATCTATCCATCCGTCCATCCATCCATCCATCCACCCATCCATCCATCCATCCATCCATCCATCCATCCATCCATCC
>PVIC010002492.1:0-77272 GCA_004025085.1 Thryonomys swinderianus
CACATTCAGCTCTAAATTTTAATTTATGTTTTCTTCATCGGGTTGCTTCCAAAGCCACGGAACACAGGAACATTTGGGGAGGGCCAAGGTGGGTTAACAAGCTCAACTCTGGTGGCCGTGGCTGGGAGTGAACCAGATATATAGATCTGTAACTCAGAGCGAGGTGGAATTGGACAAGGGAGATTCCACAGTAGACAGGGTTTACACCACGTAGGAGGAGACCACGTTGACTTGTCTGTTTTCTGCGAGAATAATGGTTGAGTGAGATGAGTAGAAAAAACTTTCCAGGTAGAAGAAACATTTTGGACAAAGATGGGGGTGCTGGAGATTCTCTCGTGCCCGGCCCATTTATCTGGATGGGGAAACACACATTGTAGAGGCCTTATAAACTTGGTTTACCCTGTGGGTATGGGTTTCCGGAGTATCGCATTTCCTCTGACGATTTTTTGGGAGAGGCACTGAGAATTGAACTCAGGACCTTGTGCTTGCCAGGCAGGTGTGGTGCTGCCCCAACTCCTTTCATAATTAAATCTCAAGCTCTCTTACTTTAGGGGTTTGTTCTTTCTCAAGTCCTGGACCCGGCTTATGTATCAACATCTCTCATTGCTCAGTGTAGATGTTGCTTCTTCTGGGAGAAGCTACACCCCCACCTGCTGTCCCCACTGGATTAGGTGCCTGTCCTCTGCTCTCCTCTAGCTCCTTCCCTCTGTCATGACATGTGCCAGGGTGGGACTATGCTTGATCTTTTTACTCTCCATGCCTGGCACATGGCAGATGGCCAGTCTAGGTCTGAGAAATGAGTACGTTTCCCTCTTATGAACTCATCCACCAGAAAACTTCTCAAATGGGAGAGGTCTGTTTTAAGGATAGGAAGGCTAAATTTTAAATTATTTTTTAGCTTAAGGTCACAGGACACAATCAAAGTAAAGTGCCATAAGTGTAAGGGGCAATCCTAACCAAGCAACACTGAATGCAGAAGAAAGAAAATACAGAACTATGTCTTGCAGCAGATTGTCAGAGATTTTTTTTTTAAATCTGGGATTCAAATCTCTCTGCAGAGATCACTAGTGAGAGCCTGCCTGAGAATGAAACCAAGCCGGAGGAAAATACAATCAAGAGAGAGATTCCTGGCCATGATATTTAAACACTGGGACTTTTTAGTTACAACAGCCAATAGAATTTCTGCCATAAGGGAGTTGGACATGGACAGAAAGAATCCTGATTGCTCACATACTGGGGCTACAAGTCTAATTTGGGCACAGCAGATGTCCAAGTTCTTAGGGGTCTGGATTCCTCCCATGAACAATATGTTAATCAGTTTCCCATGGCTGTGACAAAATACCTGTGAAAAATAAGAGAGGAAAGATCTACTTTGGCTCAAAATTTCAGTCCATAGTCTTCTGCTGGCTCTACTGTTTTTGGTCTGAGGTGAAACAGTATATCCTGGACGCAGGGAGGGCAGGGAAGGGGTAAATGAAAAAGGGGCGGGGACAGTCAGGGATACCTTTCCAGCTATCCCATCAGAGACCTACTACCTCCAACTGGGCCCCACCACTTAGCAGCCCATTCACATATGAACTCATCAGTGGACTACTGCATCCAAGTTTAGCACCTGCATGATCTAATCACCCTCTCAAAGCTCTACTTCTGAACACATGAAACTTTTGGGGGCTATTGTTTTGATCCAAACCATAGCAGACCATGAACCTTTTGTGGCAGTGAAGCTATTTAAGTTGTGATTGGCAATTTCCTATCCCCAAAAGATGTATAAGGGTTCACAGACAGGAATAAGAAACTAATTATATTCCTGTATCATTCTACCACCTCTCTGTTGTTTTTATTTTCTGCAGTAATACTAGAGTTTTTGTACCATGAAGACTTAAAAGGACATTTCCAGTAATGGAATACTCTAAAGCAGGGTTTTGTCTAACTTGAGGGACTGTGTATGTTCTAAGCTTTGTGAGCTATGCAATTTTTATGTAACTGTGTAAATATATTTATGTCTAAACAGTTGTAGACATGTGAATACATGGGCCTGTGTTCTAATAAAACTTCCTAATATGTGGACACTGAAATTTGAATTTCACATTTTTTTCATGTCACAAAATAGTATTCCTTTATTTCTCAACCACTTAAAAATGTAAAAAGCATTCCTTGCTTGTGAATTGTACAAGAAAAAGATAGCATAGGCCAGTCTGCTAAAGCAATGTACACTGTACAGGTGTTTGTAGGCCTGGCTTCTACCTAAAGTTCTTTGATCATGCTGGTCAGTTATATTATTAAAAAAAGTGCCTGAAGGCTATTTATAAAGAAAATAGGTTTATTCAGGCTTTTAGTTTTGGGAGTTCACCCAAAGATGAAGGGTTGCCTCTAGTGACGGTCTTCTTGCTGGCGGAGTCCTGAGGTACAAGATAGATAGATAATGAGCCTATGTATGTGTGTCCTTCAAAGCCACCAGTATGAATCATGGGGATTCCACACTGATGATCTTATTTAATCCTAACTTCCTTCTAGAGGCTCTACCAGTAAACATCATAGTGTTTAGGTCTCTGTCTGTCCATATCCTCCTAATCCTTCACAATGGGGATTAAATTTCAGCACACAAGCTGTTGAGGAACATTCAGATCATGGCACCCATTAACCATGTGGTCCTGCCCAAACCATTTTGTCGGTCTGGGTTTCCATTTTTCTCCATCTGCACAATGAGGGCTCTATGGGATGGTCTCACAAGATCCTTGAACTACCAAACACTAGGATCTCAGTATTTCAGCCAGCAAGTATTTACTGAGCATGTATTATATACCAGGCAGTGGTTTAAACATCTGGGGAAACAGCAACAATATAGTCACCACCTATATTCAGTTTACATTCTAATGAAGAGACACAATCAACTTGTATAGTATGTTGGATGGTGATCAATTCTATTTAGGACCCCAAGAGGCAAGGAGGTGAAGTAAGAGAACTATAAATTAAAAAAAGAGGGCAGGGATAATATTTATCACTAATATTGGAATAGAAATGTGAATTAAACAATGAAGTGGGCTCTGTGGCTGAAGAGCACTCTGGGCAAAGGCAATGGCCAAGGTGAAGGCCCTGAGATGGGCACGCACTTGAGTCCAGAGCAGGAAGGAGGCCAGTGTGGGAGGAGCCTATGACATCAGACAGGTAGCAAAGGCCTTATGTAGGTCTTTTGAGTTTCATCATAGTTGTAATGAAAAGCCATTGAGAAATGACATTTTTTATTATTTTAGTATTTTGGGGGCACAGGGGATTAAATCTAGGGAGTGCTAAGCTATATTCAGAGCCATTATTTTGAGACAGGATCTTGTTAAGTTGCTAGGACTGGCCCCAAATTTCTGATACACCCGCCTCAGCCTTCCCAATAGTCAGGGTTATAGATATGTGACACCACAACCAGTCTATCTTGCTATGTTGCCCAGACTGGCCACAAAATTGTAGACTTAGGGCATTTTCTTCCCTCAGCTTCTAGAGTAGCTGGGACCAACATTTTAAAAGAATTGCTCTGGCATTTACTGGCCTAGCAAGTGCAAGGTCCCTGGTTCGATCCCCGGGAACCACATACAACAATACCAGGCGTGGTGACTCATGCCCACCAGCAATCAGTACCACACACAATGCTGGGCGTGGTGGCTCACACCTGTAATCCCAGTACACGGGAGGCAGAGGCAGAAGGATTGCTGAGTTTGAGGCTTGCCTGGGCTACATAGTGAGCTCAGGGCCAGCCTGAACTAGAAAGCAAGACCCTGTCTCAAAAAAAAAAAAAAAAAAAAGAAGGTACTGTAAATGGCTTGGGTAAAAGCCAGTGATGGCTTGAACAAGACTGAGTGTTGGACGTGGGAAGCAGTTGGACTCAAGGTATAATCTGAAGGTAGAATTGACAGTACTTGCTCAGGACTGGACAGGAGCAGGAAACAAAGTTAGGGTAAATTGTGGAACCAAATCATATTTTAGGGATATAGTGACTGCACAAAGGAAGTGTTTAGCATTTAAGGCAAGAATACTTTTATATAGTAGCATACAAATTATTGGCTTGTAAATTAACTGCATTAAAATTGTTTTTATAAGGGCCAAGACTACACATATTTGTTTCATAAAACTGGGGCTCGTGATTTATGACATGTAGCACATCTATCTTTAGGTGAACCTCTTCCCTAAAGCTGAAATGCCAACTATAGAAACCCATCTGGTTAGGGTTCCATTTTGCATTTGCTACTATAGGAGGCAAGAATAACATAGTTCATAATCCTCTCCTGAATATTTCTTTTCATTCTTCACTCTTGGAGAAATCATGAAAAATGACAAACCAAATCATAATCTTACTTACAGATACTTGTAATTTCTTAGTCTTGGCCCAGGTTAACCCTTGTATTTCACAAGCCAATTTTTCTCTTATCAGGCGGCCTTCAGTGTATTGATACCCATTTGTTCTTTGTAATTTCTATTTTGAGACCAATATGGTATGAGACTTGCAGAGACTTCCATTAACTTTTCAAATAGCTACACTTGCAAAGGCAACAGCTAGTCCTTATCCACTCTCTATTAGAGGTAGGCAGGCAAAAGGGTGAAGAGAATTATTACCTTGGAGAACTCTATAGCTTGATCCGCTGCAGAGAAGGCATTTGGAGGCAATGCCTTGCTTGACCCACCAGCCTGAGGCCCGGGAGAAACCTGTATTCTGTATTCCAGTCACTGGAGGAAAGATACAACCACACACATACACACACGTGCTGTCTTGTATTTATTCATACAGAGGGATAAGAATCAGTACAAATAAAAAACCACATTGCTTTAAATACAAATAAATAATTCTTGTTTCTAAAGAACAACTCTATATAGTACTAAGTGTTTTCTAAGTTCCTATGAAAAATAGAAGGCTATTTGATTACGTTCTACTCCACCATAATCCCTTCAGGACCTAAGGATAAAATGGTGAATTCTATACTTAAAGAAATTAGCAGAAAAATGGGAGACAGCATTCCCACTTCCCTGAACTAGCCCCTAAATTGCTTCATAAACACAGCTAATAAGGGAGAGTGTTATCCAGATAGCTAAAAAGACTGACCTTGGGGAAAGCAGTAGGAACATCTTTGAACCACTTCTGTGAATTCTAAAACCTCACTATGCTAACGTTTTGATTCAAGTGTTTTAATTTCATTTACACTCACAGGAAGACTTCAGTTCCTACAATGAAAGCTTCCTCTTGCTGGGAACGATAATGGTAAATACTCTCTAGTCACTTTGAATGGCACCTGGAGAAAGCAGCAGGGGGAACGCCTACTCAAGAAGCAAGGAGCAGTGGGGCTGCTCAACGAACAGTCTGTCAAGGCTGGCACCAAAATGACCAACACTGTGCTGAAGAAACATTCCCAACTGTTAGGTATCTTGCTCTACTGTTGTATTCAGAATGTTCAAAGGGCCAAAAATATCTAGGGAGAAGAATGTCCTATGAATGAAAGATCATTTTCAAGGCATGCAGTCTTTTAAAACTCCATCAGTGGTGGCAAACCTAGGGCACGTGTGCTGCAGCCGGCTGTTTATCACTGAAAGCTCCAAAAAGTTCGCCATCACGGAACTATATAAAGCATGAGGCAATTACAACCTTGGTGCCAGAGTTATGCCTGCTCCACTGACTGTGTCTGGTACACGTTCCCTTCTCACCCTGCACAAGACCATTCAACCTCTTCTACCGAATCCCCGTGACTACTATAAAGTAAAATATGTTTGACAGTGACCAATCTAGCAATATTTAAGCTTTCGAGGAAATTTTGCTTTAGATTGACCGTGAAACAATTCCAAATAGAACAATCTCATGCTATAAACACAATCTCATGCAGTAAGTGCAATTTTAAAAGTCTTGCGTTAATAACATTTGGTTACTACAGAAGCAGGATTATTTAATTTTTAAAAATGATCACTATAGAATAAAAGTTAAATTGCCAAACAGAACTTCTGTTGTGGTATAAAGTACTAAACTTGATTCTATAGTTTGTCAACACAAACAAGTTTAAGAGATACACCATTTTCCTAATTGGGATTTTGAAGCAAGCAAAATTCTTAAGCAGACTACTACATATGCTTAAAGGATCAGCTCTCTTTTGCCAAGAACTCTAATTTTTAGTTCAGTTGGAGGGAGTTCCTTAGTAAATTCTTCAACAACTCCAAACATCACTAAAGATCATTTCTCACTTCTCTCTCTCTCTCTCTTCTTTATGTTGTAAAGGACATATGCAAGAAAAACGCTATATTTAAAAAATTGATGTGAATCAATTTAGTTTTGATTTAAATAGTAAATCTTGTACATTTGCCTTTCTCTCTGGCACGTTATATAAAGTTTCTGGAGTTACAAATTCAGACAGAACAGCCAACTAGAGCAACTCAGTGTTCAAATCACAATTTTGGACACAATTCTATTTATTCTGGATGCTGCTCAATTTCACACATAGTTCAGAGAAGACACATCCATAAGAATATCCAAGAACATTGTTACCAAACAAACATGTGATTGTGCTCTGTTGGATAGTACCATTCACATCTACAAAGTACAAAAGCAGAAGAGGTCATATATAGAGATCAATTTGCTTTTGCTGTTACACTAATTCACAACCATCATCTTCGAGATTTCCATGCTGTTCTAGAATAAGGAGTAGTCCTTTTTTTATCTGGTGGTTTAAAGTAGGAATAAACAGGTGCTGCTGGGTACTCTGCATCAGGATTTTCTGCCATCATTTTCAGCTTTGCCTCAATGGCTTTTATCTTTGCAGTGACACTAGAAAAAGGACAGCAGATCAGAATGAATCCAGGTGCAAGTGGAAAATACAAGATATTTCACCTTCTTGTGCTTCTTATACATGTTAAGAGAAGCAACAAAATATTAAATAAACATTAAACATTTCAAAAAAGGCAGCCCCCCCCTCCATGCTCTTACTTTAAGAAAGAGATCAAGTGTGCACTTGAGTTTAGCCAAAAGGCTGAGAAGTGAGGAACCACCTATTCAGTTTTTTAGATATAGGGCCAGGGGCTTAGCTCAGTGGTTCTGGTGCCTGCCTTGTAAGCACAAGGTTGTGAGGTCGATCCCCAGTACAAAAAAATAAAGTGTTTCAGATAAGCCTACACCCTGTTAGAAGCACTTCACATATGACTGTATCTAGACACACTCAGCACCTTAGTGTTTGGCAGAATAGGTACTCAAACATAGGCCTGAAAAATGACATTACAGGGTATGTCACATGGTTTGACTAAAACATATGGTGAATATTCAGGTTTTTTAATTTTAATTTTTTTTTTTTTTTTTTTTTTTTGCTTTTTGATTTTTGAGACAGGGTCTCGCTTTGTAGTTCAGGCTGGCCCTGAGCTCACTATGGTGCCCAGGCAAGCCGCCGCGAACTCAGCAATCCTCCTGTCCCTGCCTCCCGAGTGCTGGGATTACAGGCGTGAGCCACCACGTCAGGCACTGTGGTATGCGGTGTTGACTGTTGGTGGGCGTGTCTCCACGCCCAGCATTATATGTGGTTACCGGGGATCGAACTCAGGACCTTGCGCTTGCGAGGCAAGTGCAGGAACCACTGAGCTAACCCTCCGGCCCTTTTAATTTTAATTTTTATTTTTTTTTGCTTTTTGAGGCAGGGTCTCGCTTTATAGTTCAGGCTGGCCCTGAGCTCACTATGGTGCCCAGGCAAGCCGCCGTGAACTCAGCAATCTTCCTGTCTCTGCCTCCTGAGTGCTGGGATTACAGGCGTGAGCCACCACATCTGGCATTGTGGTATGCGGTGTTGATTGTTGGTGGGCGTGTCTTCATGCCCAGCATTGTATGTGGTTACCGGGGACTGAACTCAAGACCTTGCGCTTGCGAGGCAGGCCCCAGAACCACTGAGCTAACCCTCCAGCCCGAATATTCAGATTTTTAAAATTTATTACAGTAAAAGACACATTGTCACTCATCTCCCTCAAAGTACTCTTGATCACTTCAAACACGCATAACTCATCGATCTTGCCACTTTTCTGAAACAGTTCTGGATGTTCTCTCTTGGGTGTCTTTAGTTACACTGTCTTGGCTGCCTCAATGTCCTGAATCAATCCAAAATGTTTACCTCTCACAGCCATTCTGCTTTCAGGGAAGAGCTGGAAGTTGCAGCAAATAAGGTGAATGAAGACAACCCACAATATTTTTATCAGACAGAAATTGCCATGAACATTTGATCAGTAAAGGGTGATTGCCGGGCGTGGTGGCTCAGGCCTGTAATCCCAGCACTCGGGAGGCAGAGACAGGAGGATTGCTGAGTTCAAGGCTTGCCTGGGCTACATAGTGAGCTCAGGGCCACCCTGAACTAAAAAGCGAGACCCTGTCTCAAAAAAAAAAAATAAAAAAATAAAAAAATAAAGGGTGATTATGAAATATGGCAAATGTTTAGGTAAAAAATGTGTTACAGGGAAACACACTGCCACTACCCTTCAACCCAAATACCTCCTTTCCCTCAGGCATATTTATCCCATTTTTCTCAGCAATGCATCTTTTACTGTACTAAATGTTTTAAAAATTTTAAACATTCAGTTATAATTTCCTACTTTGAGATAAAGAAACTGAGGCAGAGAAAGGTTAACTTGCCCGAAGTGATTAATGCTGAAATTTGAAGAAAAACTGACTCTGAATATTATTATTATTATTATTATTATTATTATTATTTTGAGATAGGGTCTCCCTTTGTAGTTCAGGCTGGCGCTGAGCTCACTACGTAGCTCAGGCAAGCCTCAAACTCAGCAATCCTCCTGCCTCTGGCTCCCGTGTGCTGGGATTACAGGTGTGAGCCACCACGCCCGGCACTGTGGAATGTGGTATTGATTGCCAGTGCGCGGGAGTCACCATGCCCGGTACTGTTGTATGTGGCTCCAGGGATTGAACTAGGGGGCCTCGTGCTTCCTACACAGGCGCCGGAACCACTGAGCTAAATCTCTGACCCAGCCTATGGTATTATTAACCATTTTACTCTACTATCTTTTGAGTCATTGAATAATAACAAAAAATATTCTGGAAATACTATAAAGCTATCTTTTATTTGCAAGTATGTATTACTTACAAAGAGCCAGGTTCAGTACTCAGCATTTTAGTTACATTGCTTTTAACCTTTGCAGTAACCCTACAAAAGTCACCATCCACGTTTCAGGGTAAAGAGACCAATGCAGAGGCAGTGATGCATCAGGGTTGCACAGCTACCAAGCTGCACAGCAAGGGTTCATTCCCAGTTTGTCAATCATCAGAGCCTTTTGCTTTCTGCTTTTTATCAGAATGGGAGCTGAACAGACTGAATGACACAGAACAAGCAAGGAGACGCTGCAGAATATGAGAAATTTGCTTCTGAGCGAGATCACTGCTATCCCTGGGTCAGAATGCTCAGGCAGTGGGAACTTTTTGGCCCAGATACCTTTAACTTTTCATTCTTGACACAGACAGTGGTCTATAGCTACCGAGAGAAACTTGCAGGAATATACATGATTGTCTTCTAGAGATTCTCCAAAAGTATACATCTGCTGCACACAACCACACATTTCCATTGGCAAAAAATTAAACATTAAATCACCATAAAGAAATGACTAAAAATCTAAGATATGTTTACCCTAATTTCAGTATTACCTGATATATACATGTATTGAAACATCACATAGCACCTCATAAATATGTGTAATTTTTATGGATCCATTACAATTTTTTAAAAAATTCAACTTAAAAAGAATATCATGGTATTACCAGGATATGTTTGGCACCTTTTTTATTAGCAAGACAGCCAGCTCTCCCGTCTGTCTGAGTCACAGATGAACACCTTCCCTAATCAGGCACAGGTAGCAACAGAAAGACGTGAACTGAGATTCTTTGGATTAAGAAATAGATTGGAAAACACTAGGCTACTTGTAAACAAGTGGCAAACATTGATCACAATAAACAAAATACATGCTCATTGTAATATGGAGACCATGAAGCATAAGCCTTGTCATTCATGCATTTTGATTTATGAAAACCTCCTGAAATTAATCTGTGAGTAAGGAGGTTCAAATCTCATGGGGAAAACGAACTGTGGATATGCTCCCAGTGAATGTAAGGGACATCAGAATTTTTCTTTTTCTTTTTTTAGACAGGGTCTCGCTTTGTAGTTCAGGCTGGCCCTGAGCTCACTATGTAGTTCAGGCAAGCCTGGAACTCAGCAATCCTCCTGCCTCTGCTTCCCAGTGCTGGGATTATAGGCCTGAGCAATCACACCCAGCACTGTGTGTGGTACTGATTGCTGGTGAGCGTTTGAGTCACCACACCCGGTATTGCTGTATGTGGTTAGTGGGGATTGAACCAGGGACTTTGTACTTGCGAGGTAGGTGGCGGAACCACTGAGCTAAATCTCCGGCCCAAGAATTTAAAAAAAATTTTGGGGAGCACAAAACAAGAAAGGCAACATAAAATTAGTATTATGACATTAAACTCAAAGAAGAGTTGTAAAATTAACTTCAATTTACAAATTTACTAGCGCTGAAAATATTTCAGGACTACCTCCCCCAATAGTTATGTAGTACTTTTTTTTTTTTTGAGACAGGGTCTCGCTTTGTAGTTCAGGCTGGCTCTGAGCTCACTATGGTGCCCAGGCAAGCCTCGAACTCAGCAATCCTCCTGTCTCTGCCTCTGAGTGCTGGGATTACAGGCGTGAGCCACCATGCCTGGCACTGTGGTATGTGGTATTGATGGCTGGTGGGCGTGAGTCTCCAAGCCCAGCATTGTATGTGGTTACCCAGGATTGAACTCAGGACCTTGTGCTTGCGAGGCAGGCGCCGGAACCACTGAGCTAACCCTCCGGCCCCAGTTATGTAGTATTTTAAAATCTGTTTCATTTGGGTCAGATATCCAAGAAAGGCATTTTTCCTCCTGTCCATCCTCAATTCAAATGTCATCATTTTCCTGACTTTATGACTACTGATATCTAATCTTTATGTACTACTGAAGGTTCCCTATATATCTCCCCTCCTCTGCAACAGTCTTTAGAACCATATTCTTACATTTATAGCTTGCGACCAACTTTGAAATAGTAGCTAAGGACTGAATTTCAAAGTCCATCAAACCTAGCTTTGAATTTCCATTCTTCTATTTAGTAACTGTACAATCTTGACCAAGATAGTTCACTTAAACTTCAGTTTTCTCATATGTGAAGATGATTTTTATAATTAGATGACATACTGCCTATAAAATGTTTACTACAGTACTTACTTTATAAGTAAGCTTGATGATCTCTGGCTACTGTTAGTGTTAAAATTTGAAAACGAAACAACTCAAAAATTTTGTTCAAAGTGAAAACAAAAAAATGCTTTTCCTTAAAAACAAACAAAAAATACTCTTTCTTCCTTCTTCTGCCCAACTACCCACTTAACTTTCCTTTTCTCTACCCAACCACCGGTGCCCCTGTCTTGAATTAACTCCAAAGAAGTAACTGACAATTCATATAAGCTCCTTCTGAAACTATTACAGTTGTTGCAATGGTATGTAGAATTAAATGTCTGCAAACTCAAGTTTTGTGTAAGAGAACTCACAGTTGGAAAGGAATCAGTATACAGAGTCAAATGCCAAAGGGATCCAAGGCCTTGTTAAAATGATTATTTTCAGGGTAAGGGCTATATCTGATTTATCTTTGTATCACTGGTGCCTGGCAGAAGGCTTGGTGTGTGGTAACAAAGTCCATCCACCCTTTTCTGAGTGAATGAATTTTACACATGAGGAGGGGTTTAACAAGATCTTGGGAGAAGGGGAGCAGAGGAAATGTTTGCATTCTGGAGGTTACCTGAATACATCTCTCAGTATGTCAAGCTAGTAACTTCTCAATTAAGACTCACTATGAAGAGATTCACTATGGCAGAAATGAAGGGGTGGAATGAAGAAATGCCTCAAACTTAAATAACTGTTCTACATCATAATGCCTTACCTTAAGTTAGATTGTGTGGGCTCAGTGCTTGAGGATGGCTCGAGACTGATTGGAAGAATCTTATCATTCTTGTTATGATCATATCTCTAGGAAAAAAGGGGCAAGTAGATTACTTGGTCAGAAACCAGTTCATTTTTGGAGTGCATGGGTTCAGAAACTCTAACCCTACCCAGTTTATCATCAGCATATTTCTAGACAATTTTAGGATTGCTGTACATGTAAATTATGAAATTCTATGGTTTTGCTCTAAATGTTCTAAGTTTAGAAAAAGAAGTGGACAGGAAGCTTCCATCTAGCCATTAAAGCCCTCCTTATATGGTAGGGAAAGAATTTCACCACTCAAATTTGCAGATGGTATAAATATACTTTTACATTCTTATTTTCACTGTCACATATCACCTCTTACAATATTTGTTTTATTCAAAATGCTTTTAAAAACTTTGCTAGATTTTTCACAGTATCAAGCAGAACAGTCCACTTTTAACAGGACTAAGTGGAGAAGAAAATAACAACTTTCAGTTGTAGATACAGAAAATATTAACATCATAGAAGAGTTTGATGTCAGATAATCACATGCTTCTATTAAAAAGTAAATACAGTATTAAACAGCAATGAGGAAACCAAAAAGATTTACAGGAGAACCCCTAGAGATTTTCAAATGAAAGACAACTGAAAGATGATGATTTCTCTTGCATGCCTTTTCAATGAGATACAGAACAAGAAAACAAAAGCCAGTTTGGCAAATGAGATTTGATTTTCTTTTGAATAAAAAAGCATTTGGTAATTCTTCTTGTTGTTTCTATTTTTAAAGCAATGTTTCCTAGAAATTGAGAGGGCTCTGTGATTACCTGAAATGCTCGTAAGGATTCAAAGTGTCTTAGTTTTGTTTTTTTAGTGGGGCACTGTATTTAAATGTCTGTTTAGTTCCTGTGGCTCTGGACTGGGAAGCTTATTCATACAGGGAGAGTGGTTCTGATCAAAACTGTGCTAATACATGCAGAGCGGAGGCTCTGAGTCTGTCACAGATCCTTCGGCAGGCAGGGCTGTGAAGAGCCACTACCGAGGGGAGACATCTACTCTTGGGACTGCTGCACTCCACATTCTCTAACACCTCGGTGCCAGCTGGAACACAGTACCTTTTTTTCTTTAATGCTGCAGCTTTATTAGTGCATTCCCTGACCAGACCAACTACAGGATGAACAGGGCAATCTGCCACGTCTCAGGGCTTAGAGACAGTAAGGGCCCTGCCAAGTTCCACAAACCCACACTCTAGTAACTCGCAAGATTTCTGAACTCAGGAGATGCTAGGGCTATGAGCCCTCATAGAAAGTACCCATTTCTCAAGTATTCACAGTAATAAACAAACTCAAACTCTCCACAGAATTGAGAGGCTGGCAAGAGCCTAATAATGCCCATGGCAATTAATTTTTAAGATAAATACTACATTTTTTCCTCCAAAGAAGACCAACCACAAAAAACAAACAAACAAAAAGATAGAGGTCTGAGTATACACATCAGCCACATGGAAAAATCAATCAAAAACAAGACCTGTGGCATGCAGAGAGAAACAACGAAGCAACTTAATCCCCCCTGAGATACTTCTCAAAAGAAGGATCTGGCAAGACACATGGTAAATACAAGTAGGAGACCAAAGCACGGCAGTTACAGATGTGAAGAGGCTGGGATGCAAACGGAGAAATGAGCAGCTGTCCTTCAGACTCCTCTGGAACACGGCGGGAGGCTGTCATGCAGCCTCTGAGATATACCTTTATCTGGGCATGTGCCCATCGCACCACCAGCTTCTTAGATAGCGCCAGTTTGCCATTGAGACACTGGATAGCTTGCTCTGCTTCCTGTCCAAGAGAGGAATAGGAGTTAGTCAAAACTTCAAATGCTTAAATATTTGTTTTTATTTTCACAAGACCTCACCAGCTTTGATGGCTCAGTCTCTACCCAAATAGCTTTTGGCAAATCCGTGGAAAAGAGTTTATCATTTTAAAAGGCAGAATAACAACAACAAAAGAAATGTATGAATTTTAAGAAGTCAGTCAGATAAAAATTTACATCCTGGCTCTGTCACTTGTTGGCAGTGTGACGTTTGACATGTTACTTAATGTCACTAGTATTGTCACTTGTAAAATATGGACACTAACACTTATTTCTTTTTTTTTTTTTGAGACAAGGTCTCGCTTTGTAGTTCAGGCTAGCTCTGAGCTCACTATGTAGCCCAGGCAAGCTTTGAACTCAGCAATCCTCCTGTCTCTGCCTCCCGAATGCTGGGATTACAGGCGACAGCCACCACGCCCGGCAACACTTATTTCTTAGTGGTTGCGAGGATTCAAAGAGTTCACGTGAAGCATGGAGCACATGGTAAGCACTTAAAAAATGTTAGCTGAGGGCCAGAGATTTAGCTCAGTGGTTCCGGCGCCTGCCTCGCAAGCGCAAGATCCTGAGTTTGATCCCTGTAACCACACAGAATGCTGGGCGTGGTGACTCACGCCCACCAGCAATCAATACCACATACCACAGTGCTGGGTGTGGTGGCTCATGCCTGTAATCCCAGCACTTGGGAGGCAGAGGCAGGAGGATTGCTGAGTTTGCAGTGGCTTGCCTGGGCTACATAGTGAGCGCAGGGCCAGCCTGAACTACAAAGCGAGACCCTGTCTTCCAAAAAAAAAAAAAAGTTAGCTGATAGTACTATTCTAATTAGTGATACCTCTGGGCACACCTCCCTTAGTTGGGGGAGCACTTGCTATTTTAAGAAATTATACTCCCCCAGGGGCCCTAGAACTGTGTCCTGGACTATGGCGTACTCCTCCCTGGATCTAAAGTGAACAGTAATGGCTCCAAGGGATACAGGAGTGAAGGAAACTAGGGTGGAAAAAGTGGGAGTGAGTCAGAGGACTGGGCAAGGTGTCTGTGTGAGTCAGGAGATGCACCTGGGTTTCGGAGGCACAACTTCCTTGACCCTTTCCCTGTTAGGGACAGGAGTAACAAGGTTGAAAGGAATTCCTGAAGCTAGAAAATAGTCACTCTAGGTCACTCCCAGGAAACCTGGCTGTACTCTCCCATCCTGACAAACCTTCTTTGTCCTATTTGTATCCAAGAGGCATTTAGCCAAATAGTATAACCTATGTTTGGTGGGGGTGAAAAGCCCTTAAAGAGCAGAAGAGAAATAGGAAGTCCTTTGGGGGGGACTCTATCCGGGATTAAGATGCAATACAAAAAAGCACTCCAGTCTGGTTTTATTGATGTCCTCTGGTTTGCTGGTACTCACCATCATGACAGTCAAGAGATGCTTGTTTAATACCCACTGTGTGACAGGCACTGGGTATTCTCTGGGCATCTCTGCTTTAATACTGCACACAGAGTTAGAGTGCTAGATAAGAGACATGTCATTTTTCTTTTACATTGTATTTGGGGAATTAAACTTACATGATGGAACTCTTATTAGTTCTGAAGTATCAGCAGTAACAAGATGCCAGCAGTGATAAGTGCTTTAAAAAACAATTTCCCAGAAGCCAGGGATTTAGCTCAATGGTTCTGGCGTCTGCCTTGCAAGCACAAGGTTTGGAGTTCAATCCTTGGTAACCACATATCATCATGCTGGGCATGGTGATTCACGTCTACCAGCAATCAGTACCATACACTACAATGTGGTCATGGTGGCTCATGCCTGTCATCCCAGCACTTGGGAGGCAGAGGCAGGAGGATTGCTGTGAGTTTGAGGTTTGCCTGGGCTATACATAGTGAGCTCAGGGCCACTCTGTCTCAAAAAAAAAAAAAAAAATTCCCATCTTTGGGGAAAAAAAACCCCCAAAAAACCAATTTCCTAACATTGCCAACTATGTTTTCATATGGACCTTCATATATGCTCCCAAATTCCTACCATCTAAGCTCCTTTCTAACCCCAACTTTTCCATGACAATGGAGGCCAAAAGAAATTAAGAAACTTGTTCAAAGTTATTAAAAAGAGTTAATGTACAAGGTACACTTTATGACTTCTAGTGCAGTGTTTGTAAACCAACATTTGTCCCCAAAGTTACCTTTTATTGTCTATAAGAATCCTTAGCATACTGCATCACAAAGGAACTATTTTAAAATGTCAACCATATATGCATTTTACTTCCTTCAAAAACTTGATCAGGCTAATATCACTTATCATCCGTAATATTCGTAAATATTAGGGGAAATTAAAAAATACCCGGGGCAGGGATGTAACTCAGTGGCAAAGTTCTTGTCTAGCATGTGCAAAGACCGGGGTTTGACCCTCAGTACCACAACAAAACCAAATAACAACAAAAGAAACGAACCTAGCACTGTTAATGACAAATGACACTCATCTGTCTCAGAATATACTGACATATCCTTCCTTCCTTCCTTTTTTTCTTTCCTCCCTTCCTTCCTTCTTTGTTTTTTGAGATAGGGGCTTGCTTTGTAGTTCAGACTGGCCCTGAGCTCACTATGTAGCCCAGGCAAGCCTTGAACTTACAGCAATCCTCTTGCCTCTGTCTCCCCAGTGCTGGGATTACAGGTGTGAGCCACCACAACCAGGATTGTGGTATGTGGTACTGATTAATGGTGGGTGTGAGTCACCACACCTGGTATTGTTGTATGTGGTTACCGGGATCGAACTCCAGAGCTTTTGCTTGCAAGGCAGACATCAGAACCACTGAGCTAAATCCCTGACCCAATATATCATTTCTTGAAGGCATTTGGAAAACTACTTTTAAAAAAAAGTGTATATGAGCCGGGCGTGGTGGTTCACGCCTGTAATCCCAGCACTCGGGAGGCAGAGACAGGAGGATTGCTGAGTTCGAGGCTTGCCGGGACTACATAGTGAGCTCAGGGCCAGCCTGAACTACAAAGCGGGACCCTGTCTCAAAAAAAAAAAAAAAGTGTATATGGCCTTTGCTGATACTATCCACTTCAAAAAAGTAGTTAAATAACACAGATTGAGCTACAGAGATATTCATGACTGTCATGTTTTTAAATCATTAGAAATAACTCAAATAACAATTGACAAATAACATTCATATAGTGAAATATTATTCAGTCATCAAAAATACTGATTACTGTTGGACTGAGCCCCAACGCACATATGTAAAATGCACTAACCTCAGATAATGATCAGTGCTCTATGTACATATACCACATCCACATATATGTACACATCATATACCAGCAAAATTGTAACACATTTTATTATCTTGATGTGTTAGATGACAGAAAAAATCTGAATATGCTTTAAATGATAAACATGATAATAGTCTATTTTTATGTTATAAATTGTTTATGTGTGCATGTCTGTGAGGATGTGAAGAGACTGGAAAAATATACAATTAAATATTGCATAATTATTTCTCTGTAGCTGTTATTAAAAAATGTTTTGGTTGTGTTTATTTTACCAATAACCATGTATTACTTTTATAGTAACAAACATCCACATATGTTATTATTAATAAAATAACAAAGCAATGTTCCTTCAAATGACAAAGTTATATAGTACTAAGCGGCATCTCAATTACAGCAGCATTTCAATTATGCTGAAATATCAATGCAGTTTCTGCTCCAATGACTAAATTTTGATATAAGAAGATATATGAACATATCATGGTTGAAGCTGAATATCCTTGTGCATATATTAAAACCTATATGCACTTGAGAAGGCTTCTCTCTCTCGATTTCTTGTTTTTTGGTTTTGGGATTGAATTCATGGTCTTGTGGCAAGCACTCTATCACTGAGCTACATCCCCAGGCCAGAAGGGTACATTTTTAAGAAATCAAAATAAAGTGTGTGGGTGGCTCACCACAGACAGGGTTTCTGTCTTTGAGGCAGAATCACTGAAAGAAAAGGAGGTTTTGCTCACTAGCCACTGAAGAAACAAAACAGGATTGGTAGGGGGTGCCCACATGCTCAATAGGAGCATCCTAAATCACTGGATCAGTAAAGTAAATCAGGCACCTGAGACCTTGAGCTTAGAGGGAGAGAAGGTTCTGCAAGCTGTTCACTAATTCTTCTGTTTACCCAGCATCTCTTTCAACACTCAGTATTTAAGGCACAAAGGGAAGAATCAGACATGGCCCCTGCCCGTAAGAACTGCTGGTGTGTTAGTCGAGATACACAAATAATCATGACAGAATGGGTAAGTACCATGAAAGCGGGAAGAGGCTCAATTACCTGCTTAGTTTCAAAGTTAACAAAACAGTAACCTCGAGGCTGTCCTTCCAAAGCACCTGACTTGTGAAACAGGAAGTCAAACTGCTTCACCTTCCCAAACTTCTGGAGGAGTTTCAGGAGGTGGTATCTGTGGAGATAGAAGAGCCATGGATACACTAGGAATTTTGTTCACCTCTCAGCCTCAAGGGCAAGATAAAGCAGATTTACTCTCCAGATGGGATCAAACTTATTGCCCCTGGCCTCTGCCTTTATCCAAATAGCTATGTTAAGTTTACTTGGCAAACAGAGTTGTTTACCTTCATTTGGAATGGGAACTATTAACTGTCATGCCCATGCGTCAACATAACAATACAAACAAAAGAACCAAACCTAACAAACAGCTGTCTGGGCCATAAGTACCACTTGTTTTTCTTTTGAAGAAAGGCTTGAAAATAATGTCCATTTATTTATGTTTAATTTCTTGGCAATAGGACATTATTTGTGAATAACTATAACTCCATCACAAATACACACCCAGGGCCAGAGATATAGCTCAGTGGTTCTGGCGCCTACCTACCAAGTGCAAGGTCCTGAGTTGATCCCCAGTAACCATATACAATAATACTGGGCCTGGTGACTCATGCCCACCAGGTATCAGTACTACATACCACAATGCTGGGAGTGGTGGCTCAAACCTGTAATCCCAGCCCTTGGGAGGCAGAGGCAGGAGGACTGCTGAGTTCAAGGCTTGCCTGGACTACATAGTGAGCTCAGGGCCAGCCTGAACTACAAAGCGAGACCCTGTCTCAGAAAAAAACAAAAATAAAAACAAAAAACCAAACCCACATTCCAAAAGCCAAAGCCTACCCCATTTCAAAAACCAAAGTCACAAATGCATATACATTCACACAAACAAGAAAACAGTTCTTAAAGACTTCTCTATTAGATTTTACAATTAATCATTAGACACAAAGTATAACTGTAAGAAATTCTGCTAAAAAACAAAGTGTAACTAGTGACATTTCAGTAAGTACGGGCCTCAGCTGTATTAATACAGTTTATATTCAGGGGTATGGTCAAGTAGAGATCATAGATATCAAAGATGAAATTCATTCCTGTCAGGACTGTTCAGTGTCAAAAGTTATTCCCTGTCATTCTGCTCTCTCATCCTCTTCTTAGATTCCTCACTCTAAAACTTACTCAGTTTCTATAGGGCTTTTAAGTTATTCAAACAGATGTGGCCTTAACAGGTTGCTGTGGCCAATCTCAATCCTGACTTCCTGTCATCTGATGTAAGGGTGAGACAAACCAACAGTTCTCCTGCTTCCTTTTCCTTTGGCCTTCCTCCTGGCATCCTCCAAGCTATTCAAATGGAGTCAAGGCTTTCTTGAAACAATGCTGTCCCTGTGATACTAAAAAGGTATCAGCCCACATGCTAAATCTGTTATTACTGGGAATTCTACCCCACAGGGAGTCAGTAAAGTTGTCATTGTGGCCACATTTGTATTGATGTTGTTTTCTAGGAGAAACTATGAAACTTTTATTCTTCAACACAACACTCCTTTGGGCGGCAGTAAGATGTGAAATAAATCATAAGCTGGACTCAATTTGATACTAATACACATCAACAAGGAAGCCCATTATCTCAGTTCAGGCGTTTGACAGTGGAAAAGAAGGAAGACATAATACAGGTCTAGTGTTGGGGTGGGTTGGAAGGATCCCCAGGCGTATTGCGGCTGCACAGTGATCTGGTCTTCGGACTGTTCTGAAAGGGCAGACAACTGCAACTCTCAGTTTCTTAATTCCCAATTCTCATCAGGAAACCTCAACTACCAGTAAGAATGTAGGCAGTAACTCTTTAGGATGTAGAGACACCTCACGTGCAAATTTCTCCTTTTGTTTGTCTGAATAGGCTTACAGCAAGGGTGAGTCTCTCGGATACAGACAGATGGGCTAGCAAAGCCTCCCCCAGGGTCTTTAATTCACAGCTGTAGCTCCCACTTACTACACCCATTCAAACCTGTACACCATGACAGTTGGTACAGAATAGTGGGCCAAACTCATTTAAAAAAAAAAAAAAAATCTCAGGCTACTGTGGGCTGGCCATCATTAGCTGCATTCTGCTTAATAGCAGGAAGGTAACACAATTGGCATTTCCTAGGAAATGAATTTTAATTTACTAAGAAAAAAAAATATGCCAACAGATTATTCATTGTAAAGCTAACAAATACGTTCTCCCTAAGAAGTGTGACCTTAAGATTCCAGGAACATCTGCTTAGGCCTGTATCTTTCAGCTTCTCCAGGATTTCTTTTCTTGTTTGATAATTTCTTGAAATTATCATAACACCAAAGAAAAAGAATGAAATGTTTACTATTTTGCTTCCTGGAGATGGGAACTGCAAGCTCTGATAGTGAAAAAGCCTGAAGGGTTTTGCTTTCACATCTGCAAGCAGTTTTATCTGCAGCTTCAGTATGGGCAAGCTTACTACTCATTAGAGGCTTGCTTCACTTACTGACATGAGTGTCCTGCTGCCTTCAGAAGAGAATGAATTAGTACATCAACCCCAGACACATTTCTGCCACTTAGTAAGTGCTTTCTGTAATGAGTCTTTAAAACAGCTTTCTTGCCTGATGGCACAGAAGCAATATATCTACATAAATGTTGAAACAGACACCTACTGTGTGTGAAGAAAAAGAAAAATAAAGGGAGACTATTAGAAAAGAAGAAAGGAACAGGTAGGTAGAAGGAAAAGGGAAAGAGTGATTGGAGGTGAAAATGATCCAACAATGTTATAAGCATGTATGATCTGCCAAAATGAAACTATCTGTAACTTTTATGTGCTCATAACTGTATCTACCACCACCACTTCTCCTTCTACTAGTACAAACCAATTAGGCACTTGAAACTATGCAGATGAGTAAATCTCCTTCAAGGATATCACATTCTGCTTAGAGGAAAGCTATATAACATCAGCTATAAAATGGTGTGACACTTGTACACAGGAGCATGTATATGCACACAGTCACAGGAAGGAAGCTTAATGTGTAGGGAAGGTGGTAGCTAAGGAAACCTTTGTGAAAGGGGTGATTGCTGAGCACAGTATGTCGGTGTGAGGGTAAAGATATAAAGGTTAAAAAGATCTGATCCACTGGGAGAGAACAGGGATAGGGAATTAGAGATGAGGCTCAAAATAGACAAGGGACAAAGTGTGTGGAATACTGTATGTATGAGGAATTTTAACTTGATGTTGTGGGCAATGGGAAGCCAAAGAAATCATATTTAAGTATGCTTTTAGTACATAATGTTTTACAGAAATTTTTTTCTTAAACATACAGAATTATTAGGGGAGTCTTTATGATCTGTGGTAGGTATCTTACCAAATGGTTTTATTGTGTTAGAAGAAAACAGACATAAAAAGCAGAGCTGAGGGCCGGAGGGTTAGCTCAGTGGTTCCGGCGCCTGCCTTGCAAGCATAAGGACCTGAGTTCGATCCCCGGTTACCACATATAATGCTGGGCGTGGTGGCTCACGCCTGTAATCCCAGCACTCGGAAGGCAGAGACAGGAGGATTGCTGAGTTCGCGGCGGCTTTCCTGGGCACCATAGTGGGCTCAGGGCCAGCCTGAACTACAAAGCGAAACCCTGTCTCCAAAAAGCAAAAAAAAAAAAAAAAAAAGCAGAGCTGATAATGAAGGAACAATAAGGAAAGGAGTGAGAAAGACCAGGTTTCCTCAGGGGTAAACACATTGCTTTCATACACCTGAACATTATTCTCTTGCACTCTAGCTTAACTACTTAATTCCTGAAAATCCGTATCAGGATGGGTTTCATCTGCTGGCCACTGGTTTTGTTTCTTAACAAACTCCAACTACAAACTGATGGCCCTGCCCAGCCACCCCACAGGCAGTGGGAACATGAATTGTCTACATTCCTCAGAAAAGAACTTCGGGTGCTCAAAATCCTGGGTTCAGTCTTCAGCACCACAAACCAAAAACAAAAATCATCTTCAACTCTCCCTTCCTCGTCCCTCACATGTCACGCGTCAGGCTCACTCACCAGTCTCCAAGTTCACTGCCTAAGTCACAGTAGTCCCTCCTAACCTTCATTTTCAGTCTCTGCCCTTCCAATTCATCTTATCTAGTTGAGTTGATTTCCCTATAAAAATATAGCTTTAATGTGTTATTTTTGTTAAACACCCACAGTACGTCTCTTCAACATGAAATTTAAACCTGTCTGAATAATGCATTTTTTTGGAGACTAGGTCTCACTTTGTAGTTCAGGCTGGCCCTGAGCTCACTATGTAGCCCAGCCAAGCTTCAAACTAAGCAATCCTCCTGCCTCTGCCTCCCAAGTGCTGGGATTACAGCCGTGAGCCACGCCACCCGGCACTGTGGTACATGGTACTCATTGCTGGTGGATGTGAGTCACCACACCTGGTACTGTTGTATGTGGTTTTCCAGGGATCGAACCAGGGACCTTGTGCTTGCTAGGGAGGTGCTGGAACTATTGAGCTAAACCTCCAGCCCTGCCTGAATAATTTTAAAGACCTTTTTTTTTTTTTTTTTTTGAGACAGGGTCTCGCTTTGTAGTTCAGGCTGGCCCTGAGCTCACTATGTAGCCCAGGCAAGCCTCAAACTCAGCAATCCTCCTGTCTCTGCCTCCAGAGTGCTGGGATGACAGGTGTGAGCCACCACACCCGGCACTGTGGTATGTGGTATTGATTATTGGTGGATGTGAGTCACCATGCCCTGCACTGCATGTGGTTACCGGGGATCAAACTCAGGACCTTGCACTTACGGGGCAGGCACCAGAACCACTGAGCTAAATCTCCGGCCCCTTAAAGGCCTTAACTTGATGGTATTCTATAGATCCACTACTTTTTTTTATTACCATTTAGTATTCAATCTCTCTTTATGCCAAAAGTTTTCCTAATGTTCTATTCATACAGAAGAATCTGTGCTTGCTTCAGCAGCACATATACTAACACAGGAATGATACACAGAAGATCAACATAGCTCTTCTGCAGGGATGACATGCAAATTCTTGAAATATTCCATATTTTGTACTTGTGGTACATTAAAATAAAAAGGATCTTTCTTATTCTTTCACACTTGTATGATTTCATCTCCACTTAAAATTCTCTATTAGAATTTCTACTGGCTTTGTTCTCTTTCACATTTCTACTTTTTATGTATAATGCAGTGGCTATTAATTTGGCTTTCTACAAACCATACTCAATATTTGAAAAAGAAAGACAGTTATTAACTCTTTCAAGAAAATCACAATGTAGAAAATAGATTGTCTAAGGACATTAACTTTCTTGACTTCCCGGATGAAGACATGTAATGATATTTTGAGGTACTGGTTAATGGTATAGTTCTATTGGGCCCCACAACAATTTAAAATTCATTCTTATATGTTTACATAGGTCATGACTGTTCAATTACTCAGACTGTTAGAATATCTATGCAATGTACACTAAATTAGGCTGTGGGAAATTAGTCCTGTCAGTACCTACCTCTGTAAATTGAGCCAACTAATTAGCTCTTCCTATAAAATAGTATTTGTTCCACTTATTTTTCAAAGTTGTTATAAGTTTAAATAAAATAAAAGGAGTATTAGGACAATTAGGAATATCTAGACTATTAGTATTAGGACTATCTAGACTATTAGGAGTTAGAACAATTGTTCATATTGTTTAGTTGAATATTCTCATTTAATGGGTACGAACTATGAGGTCTAATGTAATTAAGAATTAGAATATAGTATCAAGAACATGATCGCTTCTCAGCCTTTTGGCTAAGATCAAGTGTAGTATCAAGAACATGGACCTGGATTTTGCTACCTCCAAAATAAAAGTGTATCATCAGTCCCACAGATCCAAATCTCTAAGACCTACTTAATCATATAAATACTTCTGGCACAGAGCATAGCTCTAGAATGCTCAGAATTGCTACCACAGAGTGGACACAAATAAACAAAAAGCATAGTATTAGAGTTGTAAACAGGAAGGCATATTCTGCTGAGAATAGACTGATGGACATTCTAGTTTAACTTGAGCAAGATGCAGATTAATAACCAAGAGGCACCCACATAACATGACTAGAATTAATCACACAGTAAACTCAGAAAAATTGAGCCAGATGTGGTGGTGCACATCTGTGATGCGAACACGTGGGAGACTAGTGCAAGAGGACTGCCACAAGCTTGAGGCCAACCTGGGCTGGATAGTGAGTTCAAGGCCAGACTGAGTTCCATTGTGAGGCATCTTCTCAAAAAGAAAAACCCTCAGAAAAATTGAGGGTGGAAGGGTTTGTTTTTTTTTTTTGAGATAGGGTCTCGCTTTGTAGCTCAGCCTGGCCCTGAGCTCACTATGTAGGCCAGGTAAGCCTCAAAGTCAAGCAATCCTCCTGCCTCTGCCTCCTGAGTGCTGGGGATTACAGGTGTGAGCCACCACGCCCAGCACTGTGGTATGTGGTTACAGGGGATCAAACTAGGGACCTTATGCTTGTGAGGCAGATGCCAGAACCACTGAGCTAAATTCCCGGCCCAGTGTGGTTTTTAAAACATTTGTATAGGATAGGCACTGACATCAGTTTATGAAGGAGATCAGGAAGAAAGATGGTAAAAGCATAGAATATACACACAGGAGAGAGGGAAGGGGCCACTGAAGGATACAGCAGGAATTGCCAGCAGTTTGTAGATGGGGTTTAAGTTTAACTAGGAAAACTCAAAGATGATCTACAAACTTATGCCAAGAGTCATTAGAACCCTAGAGATTTGGATTCAACTGATAACTTGTGATAATGGGCCACAAGACAAGAATCCCATGTTCACCGAGTTAAAGCTTGTTATCCTTCAAGTTTGGTGGTTGTATTTTCATTATTCCTCTAGGCTCAGTATTCTCAACCCTGAGAAGAGCAAGACCCAGAAGTTTATATATTTCAGCTTGGAAGGAAATTATCTGTTTCCACAAGACTTACTAAGTGTTAGATTTCTTCGCTATAATTAAGTAAATTAAATGAAATAATACTAAACATTTCATGTTACCCATGAGTCTGATAGACAAAACGTTTGAAGGTAAGGAATCCACAGAAAAAAAACCAGAAAAACGGTCTCTGGTGATACACAAGTAGAAATGCTGTAGATCATAAGCACTTCAGGCTGGTAAAGCCTTCAATTACAGTATGGTGGTTGATGTCCACCTCTGGCCTCATGTAGAAAGAACAGCAGTATTAGCAGGAAAGTTTTGTTTCCATTAAAACTCTAAATGAAAGAAAAAAATTCATATACTCCAACTTAGAACATAAGCTGATCTGAATGGTCCTGATGAGCACCAGTACACAAGCAGCACAAGAGCGCCATGAGGTAGAACTGCAGCCAGCACAGCGACACTGTTTCCACGCTTTAGCTCACCCTTCCCACAGGCAGAGGTGGGAATGGAACCCACTCGTGGAACCATCCCACACAGCTTGGGTTTTAGATGGTGGAAAAAGCTCCTTTGATGAATGGCCACTAATTGAGAACTGGGTGGATTCACAAACCCATTTTCAAAGCCATGAATGTTGAGAAAAATAAATAAATACAATCTATGTTCCATGATCCCTGTGATCAAGGTAGCATAATATGGGGGTAATATACCTTAAAGTCCATCATAATTTCTGGAGGAGCCAAACATCTAGTTAGCTGATTTGAGTTGGAACAGGTTTAAGGAGCTAAATTTTCTGTCATGGCCCTGATCTATAATTTTATTTTATTTACTTCTGTTTCATCTCTTCTAATCCTAATCCTTTAATATACCTCCTCTCATTTCAGACTCAAGTAAGCAGGTTCCGTCCTCACCTTTTACACTATTTCAAAGGAAGCAACTTCTAGGACTGACGGCACATTCTAAGTTCGCTTTAAGCATTAATGCCTTGCACGTTAATCCACTCACCCTTCACTACTCCTGTCACCAAGCATCACTCACCCCTACCATAACTATGGAAGAAAAATCTCTCAATTATCTGCTAAAAAGTCCTTCCCTCTATGACGGCTATGAAAAAAGAGTGGACAGGACAACTCAGTTATTTCTCTGACTGTAGGAAAGGCACCTCTCAGGCCCGAGTTTCCTGTACTATAGAGTTAAGAGCTGGAATGCACCTGAGGTTTTTAAGTGTGCTCCATGGAGACCTGTGAGCCCCACCCAGCCTCATCATGGACTGCCAAACAAAGGCAGCAGATAATAGAAAGCTTTGGCGCATCTCTTCCTGTGATCAGGGCAGCCCTGTGCCTTTATTTTATATATTACTTCTGATTACTCTTACTTTATGACAGGGCTTCTGAGATTTAAAACATCTGAAAACAGTTTAGCATGGCACTTGGTATATACTGGGTACTCAAATCATTTAATCAATGAAAACCAAAGGGACTGGCTTGAGACCTAAGATTCCTGCCCAGTCTCACTTTCCATGGTTCTGTGGGTGTTCACAGGAATTAGTCAAGTGGTACCACTTTGTCTGCCTGTGAAGGGACGGAGACTGCTCCTTGCTCCTTCATTGTGCGAGAAAGTATAAACACTCAACACTGATTCTGAAAATAATTCCCTGTAGCCACTGCATACAAGTATTCAAATAGTTGGGAATAAGATAATATCTTTGGTAAGTAGAGAAAATAAAGAGTTGTGTGTGTTTTTTTGTTTGTTTTTTGAGACAGGGTCTCGCTTTATAGTTCAGGCTGGCCCTGAGCTCACTATGTAGCCCAGGCAAGCCTTGAACTCAGCAATCCTTCTATCTCTGCCTCCCGAGTGCTGGGATTACAGGCATGAGCCACCAAGCCCGGCACTGTGATATGTGGTATTGATTGCTGGTGGGCGTGAGTCACCATGCCCAGGATTGTATGTGGTTACCGGGGATTGAACTCAGGACCTTGTGCTTGCAAGGCAGGCGCTGTAACCGCTGAGCTAAATCTCTGGCCCAAGAGTTGTGTGTCCTTACAGTAGCAAAGTACAGAAGTAAGAAAAGGGCTAAGATAACTAGATAATAACATTAGCTATTTCTCCAAAGATAAAACATAAATTAAAAGACCAAAATATATCCTATATCCCTTGAATATCCTTTTGAATATTATGACTGCAAACATTCCATATCTGTAGGTAATGCATTAAGGTGACTTGGACTTACTCTGTGATTTTGGGGTCTAGGTTGCCAATCCATAATCGATGTCCTTCCTGTAGAGAGCCCTCTGAAAGGATGGATGCATTTTCCAGGGGAAGAGTTTTGGTTTCTGCTTCCATCAATCTCTATGAAAAACTAAAAGCAATGTAACTTTCAGACAGTGGAAGAGGAACCCCATGTGTACACAATACTTCAGATTCCACCCCACAAACGTTATCCAAAGTGGGCATGTCCTCTGGCCTCCCAGGGTCCCAGAACTAGTTTCCTTAGGACAGCTCCTCTGGCAGCCAGAAAACTGAAGCTGCCATTTAGAGTGAAAGAGGCATGACTGAACAATGAAATTGAAACTCTCCTCTGAAGCCAGAGGCTGACTGGAAAAGAGGACAAAGTCTCTATTACTACATGATAATCAGTTCAACAACTGTGACCCAAAATAAGCCCTGGAAACCAGGAGGAGAGCCTTAATGGCACTGAGAGGGACGGAAAGGGAAAAGCAGCAATATATCACCTGTCCTCATGGAACAAGCAAGATAACAAAGAAGAGACAACACAGGATGTATATCCATAAGGCAGAAAATGTAACTCAGTCGTAGAGGGCTCGCTAGCACTTGACAGGCCTTGTGTTCAACACTAGCACCACAAAAGCAAAACCAAACAAAAACAAAACAATAAAACAAACACACATACACAAAACTACCACCATGAAATCTATGAACAAGTTTCAGACTTAGAGCTGGGTGTGAAAGCAAACTATGTGACTTGGTGAACTATCTGAACTTCCTAGGTCTCAATTTCCTCAAACATACAAATGAAGATAATACTTCTATTTTATAGGGTGGTTGTGAAAAGTAAGGGTAGTACACGAAAGAATAGCAAACCACTGTATCTCACAACAGTATGCAATCAATATACTAGCAATTATAATGTTTACTGTGTTAAGAGAGATTGAGATGAAGAGACTAATTTCCTAAATTATTCCAGTTCTACCACTTGCTAATTGTATAACTTTGGGCACGATAACATCTTCTTGGTTTCTTTACCTATGAAGTGGGACTAAATGCATGGAGTTCTGCAGATTCACTGAGTTAACACTCCAGGAGTATTTAGAAAGCATGTGACCCCTAGAAGTATTTAAGAGTGGTAGATCACTGCTCATCTCGGTTCCTGAAATTGCTCATCTCAAAGCCATGGAGATAGTAATGGAAGCAGAGATGCCAGATGTTGGCCACAAGCCCATAATCCCAGCACTCTGGGAAGCTAAGGAAGGAGGGTTACAAAGTTGAGGCTACACTAGGCAACTTAGCAAATTTAAATAAATAAAATAATAAAAAATAAGCAGAAAGCTTGGTGTCAGACCTCATATCCAACAGTAGCATTTCTACTGAAAGTTATTTTTCTCTGATCATCACCTTCCTCATTTTTAAACTTTGTTCTACTTCTAAATTGTTTGCTGAGATACCAAAAATGGGATGATGGCTGAAAAATGAAACTTAATAAATGTACAGTATGATAGACAAAGAAAAAATGAAGGAGTTGAAAGATGGCAGGCTGTGGCAGAGTTCGGAATACTGCTGGAGAAATGCAGGTGTCCTACATATTCAGACGTGCCTCAGGGCTCAGCAGGAAATGTGTCTCAACAAGAGCCTACGTACATTAACACTGCTTACTCACACTCTGGGAAATCTAGCACACAGCAGTCCCTGGCTTAATTGTCAGAACACACATATTTATCCGGGCCTTGTCCATATGGGTATTTCTCTTCCTTTCCCACTCAGACCTTTAATCTGCTCAGCAACGCATGTTAAGCAACTATAAGTTGTTAAGTCCTCCTTTCTACAATTCACTCAAAAAAAGAGAGAAAAGACTGATTTTTCAACTTTCATGGCATCTTCTAATCAATCACTGAAGTCGCAGCAGTGAACAAACAGGAATGCTTACATCTGGAAGGTGAGCAGGACAAAACAAAAGCAAAAAGCAATACGCAAGCTGTAGGGAGTGAGACATGGGCCAAACACAATTAGAAAGGTGACATGAGTGGAGTTGGACTACTTTATACCTGAGATTGAATGGAGAAGAAAGGGAGATGATAGGACGTTTGAGTTGAGACTTAGATGATAGAAACTTCTGGTTTTCTTGTATCTAAAAAGATCGGTAATACCAAGAGCTATTTAATAATCCTAAAAGGTACTACGTTTTAATGTGAAGAAAGTGGGGTAGGAGCCAAAGGAACCTGCCTTCAAATCCTAACATATGCACTTAGTTACTGTGAGACATTGGCAAGTCACATGATTCCCTCCAAGTCCTCCCTTCCACGGTTTCCCTACCAGAGCAGAGCCCCTTCCTAGTTTGTATCACAGCCACTTTTTTCTTCCTATACAATTCAATGAGTTACTTAATGCTTTATTTTCTGTTTCCCTCACTAGAAAGTGAGCACCAAGAGGCCAGGGCCTTGCCAATCTCGATCATGGTTCTATCACCAACACTACACCACAGTGCCTGGTTCTGGGGCCCAATATTCACTGTGAGCGATTGAATGAAGCAGGCCATTTCACTGGTAACCTCGAGTTTGCCTTTTTTCCTACTGGGGTAGAATTATCCCTGTCTCATGAGGTCGTGTGAATCTTAAGGCGATATAGTGACAGGCTTTTTGAGGAACGATACAGTGTAATAGGAGATTAAGGTGCCATGTGATTATCCAAGTCCTTTGGGTTTGCAATGGAGATAATCCCTTACATCAACGTTCACAAAATGCTTTTACATGTAGCCTCCCAGCCAACAACCCGGGAAGCCAGGAACACTCACTGGGAAAACTGAAGTCGAGAGGAGCAAAGTAATTCGTGCGTTCCTAACAGCGAATGGTGGGGTCAAGCCTGGCACCTCGGCCTCCCAATTCCTGGCAGCAAACCTCCAGAGGTAAGGGGTCGTTTATTCGGGTTGTTATTTCCGGGCCAGCCACAGGACAATCCGGGGCGGGGCCTGAAAGCCGTCCCGCGAACGCAGCCTCGTGTAATCCTCTCGTGCGGGCTGGCGCTAGCCACAGGGACGCGTCGCGGCCGGACTCACCTTATGGCCTTGGCGTGCTGCTTCTGCTCATGCCCCAAAAGCAGGTTCCGATGCGGGGGTCCGACGGCCGGACGAGGAGCTTCTGCTTACGCACGGCCAGCTGCCAGGCCGCCCGTGATGCGCTACGCCTGCGCCGCCGCGCCGCCCCGTGACGTCATGACGCCCGCGCCGCCGCCGTCCCGTGTCGCCCGCGTCTTCCCTTAGTAATCTGGACGATAGCTGGTGAGTGGCCTCGAGGTGTGCGGAGGCTCGCGCGGGGCCCGTGTGCAAGAGACTCACTCAAAGACTTATGGAGTCCTCAGGGACCGGCCTCTTTCCACAGACGTAGGGTCCGGCCTGAGCGGCCTGACCGGCCTGACCTTAAGCCTGGGGCGGGTCTCGTGGCACTAGACTACTACTCTCAAGGGGGTGGGAGCGGAGTTTGTCTCACTAGGTGGGAGTTTAGGGAAAGCCAGGGGACTTTGCATATAGTCGCTGATACTTAGTGACACACCATCTGATAGGAACATCGCAATTTTTTTTTTTTTGACGGTACCGGGGAATCGAACTGGGACCCTTGGGCCTGCAAGGTAGGCGCGGTACCACCGATCTAAATCCCCGGCCCTTGGAACATTTCATTTTCAGAGCAATCCTGAGGAAGAAGGCATTATTATTTCCTATAATGAAGAAGCAGAAGCTCAGAAATAACTTTACCAGGGTCACGCGGCAGTTAAATAAGTGATGGAGCTTAAATTCAAAACCTACGTCGGACTCTAAAGCCTAAACTTTTTTTTTCTTTATTTGAGACAGGGTCTCGCTTTGTATAGTTCAGGCTGGCCCTGAGCTCACTGTGTAGCCTAGGCAAACCTCGAACTCGGCAATCCTGCCTCTGCCTCCCGAGTGGCAGGATTACAGGTGTGAGCCACCACTGTTTATGTGGTTACCAGGGATTGAACTCAGGACTTTGCGCTTGTGAGGCAGGTGCCGGAACCACTGAGCTAAATCTCTGGCCCCTAAAGCCTAAACTTTAAATCACACCTAGTGTTGCCCAGTCTGAAAACAGTTGCCATTTCCCTAGTCTTTCACCATTTACAAAACCCTGACAAATTTTGCAGGTGAGCTTGAGGTCTAGAGTTTGACAAGTCTGAGAAAGTGGTGGAAACAGTTTTCTTCCTAGATTCAGTGTTCTTTTCTTTAAGCGTGCTTTTGCATTTCCTGGAATCTTGGAGAGCTTACTAGTTGTAATGCGTGAAAACCCATCTGACCCCTTTAATTTGTAGTTGAGAAAACAAAACCTAAGCAGAAGAAATGATCTGGTACAAGTTGTAAGCCAGTGGTAAGTCAGTGGGAGAGGAGCCACAGATGCTTTTGGAATATGGTAATGAATCCAGAGGAAGTGGATATCTGGGAGGGATGAGCTAGGAATGTTAGAATCAGAATCTCCCAGGGTTAGGAAAGGTTTTCTCTGTCCTCTTGCTAACGTGTTTCATCCCTAACGTGTTTCATCCCTACCTTGGCTGTGTAAAAAGCAGTAATTCTTTACAGAGTCAGTTGTAGAACCCTTTTCATTCCATGGCACTGAAAAAGTGCAGAAATGTGGCACAAGGGATAAAGGAGGCAATGTTGAGTGATCCTAGGAGCTACTGTCAGAGGTGTAGATGTCACCAATCAGGGGCATTATTTTGACCCCGGGCCAGGACTTGATTCTTCTGGACTGTTCATTGGAGCGCTCATCACATTTATACAGTGTCTTCTGTGTCCAGGCCCTGTGCTAGGCAGCCATGGATGATACAAAGTGAGGACTCCTGTAAACTAGTCCTTTGGTACCTTCAGTCTTAAGTGGATTTAGATAATAAATAATACATATTATGTCTGTTGTTAAAAATTAAGTGCTGTGATGAAATCCAGAGAGTCAAGAAACTGGACTACATACAAGACACATGACCTCTTTGAGTTGGAGGAGGTGGACAGGAAGGCATACTCTGAAGAAACGGTAGTTAGACTTAAATCTGAAAAAAACGAGAAATAAAAAGGCAAGAAAAGATCATTCCTAGAAGATTCAGTGGCTTGTTTGAAAACCTTGAAGCAGGAAGAGCTCTTGAAGAAATCAAAACTCAGTTTGCTTTGTAAAACATAGGTGATAATCAAATACAGTGACCCATGTGAGACCTATATGTATGTATACTAATTTATAAAACTACATATTTAATTCAGTATTGGATTGGAAGGGGTTGCTGGGGCAGTAGATCAAGCCAGGACTTGGGTTCATCTAATTCTTTCCAAAGTTAAAATATACCTGCTGTGAAAAACGGGAGAACTCAAGTTTTGAGGCTTCAACTTTGGTAAAATAGTGGGTGTTTCAGAGAGCTTTAAAACATTTTAACAGTTGAGATAATAAACATTTACTGTTTATTGTGCATCTATTGCATGTAAGACATTGTACTGTTTTATGTACATAGTATGTAGCATAGTGGTTAAGAGCACACACTTAAGCTATGGTCCCAGAGTTCAAATCTTGAGTAATATTTGTGCTTTTGTTTTCTCCTCTGTAAGATGGAGATGGTCAGTATTGATAGGGTTTTAAGGCTCAAAAGTAAAGCACTTAGCATGGTTGTGTCACATAGGTGTAACTATAACGTTATTAGCTAATGTAGATATTAATGTTGCCATTTTTGAATCTCATTAATGTCATCTTTGTAGCAAAGTGCTGCAAGGTGTAGCTGAGGTAGACTAAATGATGTAATCAAGTCATATAGCTAGTGAACATGTCCAATGCCCATATACTTTAGCCACATTGCTTTTGTGTATGGGTTATTTTTGCTGAATAATACTTCGGCTTTTGTAACAAGCTTCTTTTCTAAGTTTTAATCCTTCATCTCTGCTGAGCTCAGTGTTAATGTGTAAGTCCTTAAGATAAAAGGTCCAAGGGACTGAATGCTTTTACTGAATTTCCACTTTAAAATTTCCTGACTTCTGTGCAATTAAAATCTAGCCCTTAAGCATTTCAGCAGTGTGGTTTATTTATAGAATTGTCTTCCGTTCATGTGTACTGAGCCTGCTTTTGGGTGCTGCATTTTCTGCCAGAGGTTGTTTATTTCTAACCCATTTGGATTTCCTGTTGCTCTGTGGATTGGTCTTACGAAGCGCAACAGGAACGCGAGGAAACCTATTGTAAATGGAGCAGCCAGATTGAAACATTGTGGATTTAAAGAAAGTTTTTTAACTATGCATTATTATGCAGCCATATTTGGATAGAAGTATGAGTTAGGCATTGGCTGTATTAGGCAAAATACCTAGATATAGAAACCTTACTTTGAGCCGTTTTTTTTTTTTTTTTAAGTATGGTTGGGCCATTAGCTCCAAATTCTTAGACAGTGATAATCTCTCTGAACCTTAGTTTCAACATCTGTAAAATGGTGATTATTATAATTTCTTTATGGCATTATTGATAGGATTGAATGGAATAATAAGAGGTAAGCAAGCAGGTCTGACCTCAGGGAATAGTAGTTATTAGTAATAAATCAAGGAGAGAAAAATATTCCTTCATTTTTCATACAAATCTATTTGTACAAACTTCATAAACTGCTATATCTAGTATCACTTGCTGCTAGAAATTCTGTCAGGAGAAATTATTTGCCTCTACCACTCATTCGCTTTTCTTTTTAAAAATGATAATATTCACCACATTGATTAAGCAATTACTGTATTCCAGGTAGTAGGCTAGGTGTTTTTATATGAATTCAATATTTCATTTTAAGATCAGGGTTATTTTTCTCATTGACCTGGAAAGTGATACCCAGAAAGGGAGAATAAGATTTGCTTTCAAGTCTGACTGTAAGCCATTTTATACATCAGTAGTGATGTGTACACAAATTCTTATGTCTGACCCTTGCATGAATGTGCTTGAGAGGAAAGGTAATAGCTATCAGTAGATTTTAGCCTACTGCTGTCTATAAGCACCATGTCAAGTGTTACCTGCCTAATGACATTATCCCCAACTCTAAGAAATAAATGTAGTTACCCTCATTTTATAGTAGAGGATGTCAAGGTACAGAGATATTCAAGAGCATTTAGTTGGTAGAGGAGCCAGGGTTGGACTCTGGGTCTCTCTGGCTGCAGAGTCTACTTTTATTCACTCTATCATCCTGCATCAAAATTTTAGGAGGGCTTTTATTTTTCTTAAATGATGTGTGGGATTGATTTCTGAAGATAGCAACTTATAGGTATTTGATGATAATTATTAATTTTCAGCAGAATGATAGCCAGATTCCTGTCAGAAGCTGTTAGTATTACATTTGTCAGCTAGGACTGTGTTCTGTCCCAGGTAAGAGGTAGGCTATAGCGTCTTTCCACAGTCAGAGAGCTCAGAAATATGACATGTAATGTGTATTATCTCAGTGGAGGGTGGCATTTTCCAGAGCTTTAGTTATGTACCATGCAAGACTTCAAACTTCAATCATGCTTCAGACTCGCATTAAAGTGCATTCTAATTGGTAATCAGTGTATAAGGAACCAAAGAAAATTTTAATTAAATGCCGTTGTGTAAATTTTCCAGTCATTTTCTGCCTGTTGAAATGGTTTTCTTGTTTAAAGTCCTCTTGTAGTACTCTGTTCTCTCTTTTAAAACATTATCAAGATATACTTTTCCTCGGGTGGGAGTTTAATTAGCATCATTTAAGATTTAGATGATGTACATTCGCTTAACAGGCCTTTTGGTGTAGTGGAAAGAACTTGGGGTAAGAGCCCTACAGACTGTATGTCAGCCTGTTTCTAATCCTCTAAATATGGCTAATACTTCCGTCTGTGACTATTGGAAGAAAGACTAGAGGTAATGTGTGTAGATCGCCAAATACTTAGTTCTGTTTACCAGAGTTGCTTCATAACTGATGCAGATATTTTCTGAAGTTGCAGTAGTATCTCTTTTACTTAGATCTCCTTTTGTCTTCTTTTCAGAGGATATTCACAAGAATTGTCTTCAGTCATGGCCTTGGGATTAAAATGCTTCCGCTTGATCCAACCTGCCTCTTGCACCTACCTTGGAGTCCTGATCAGGCCTGTTTCAGAAGTTGCATTGAAGACAGTGAGTAGAAGACAGCCTGACTGTAGCCAGTACATGGTCTGTCAGGCTGTACCAGTTCGCCATTTTGCAACCAAGAAAGCCAAAGGTAGAAACTTAATGACTTCCTTCCCTTCTTCACCCGTGACATTTGGCTTTTGATTTATCATAACTCCTAGGGCTCTCAGAGACGGTCTGAATTTCTGCCAAGTGTGGTGGTGTACTCCTGTAATCCCAGCACTTGGGAGACTGAAGCAGAAGGATCACAAGTTTGAGGCACCGTCTCAAAAAAAAACAAAAGAGTGATGTACTGAATTTCTCCCTTGTCTACATGACAAAATGATGTCTGTCTCAGTTTAGCCAATTAACTTAAAAGGTCACTGTGCAGACTACATTAGAACCCGAGGCCTATTTTCTTATTACCATTTCAGGTCATTCATTTTCTTGGTGGCTCAGAAAATGCATAGTTTATTTCTTTTAGATTTAGAATTAAGAGTATACATGCTAAGTAAACTAGAATTCTCGTGGCAGGGATCAACATTTTCTCTCCTCATAAGAAGATCCATGTTGAACGTATAATTAAAACCAGAAGGTTTTTGGGTAAAGAGGGTATTAGAGCCTTGGATTTAGATGGATGATCTTAATGGCTTGTGTCATCCAAGAATGAGATTTTGACGTACTGCAGATCTCAGTTTAAATGCCACTTCCTCAGGGAAGCCTCCCCTGACCTCTTACACTAGGTCAGGTCCCCCGTTACATGCACTCATACACACTGTTGTTTTACCTTTGATATACTTAGAACAGCAGTAATTAATTAATTAATCAATCGTAAGATTAATTATTATTTACCTGACGTCCATATTAGACCCAACAAAGAGAGCATCTGTTTCTTAGTTATTTTGCACCTAAGAGGGCCTGACACATAATATCCATTCAACAGTTTTGTTGAATGAATAAGTGAGTGACAAAAAATTATCAAGCAGCCCAGTTATTGTGCTAGTAGGTCAGGTAATCCATTCTCAAGGATAGTACTAGAAATATGCTGCTGAATATTTTCCCACTGACTTTCCTTTCCTAGTTTCATGCTCCTTTTTGTTATTAGGAAAATATACAAGTTGCTGAAAGAGCATTAATGCTTAGAAGACTTATATTCTGTTAAGAGTGGTAAAAATGGTAACATTTTAATATGTATATGCTAGGACATTTTTTAAAGTTCATAACATTTACTAATTTATATCATTATCTATTGAAGACATTATAACTTCCTAATAGAAAATAAAAAAATCTTTATAATTACTAGTGAATCCAGATTTTGCCTTTTACACACGAGGAAACTTAGATACATTTGTTAAAAAAAAAATCGCTCAGAGTTCTATTTAGTTAAGTGAAAGAATCAGAAACCTGGCCTTGCTGGTGTCTCACCTTTGCAGTCTTCTGGACACTAGATATTAGCGTGTAAACAGCATTTTTTTCATATTCTATGGGTGTTCAGTGTTGTCATCTTTGATTGCCTCCTTAAAAAGTTGGGTGTCTGACTATTGTTGTTTTTTTTTGAGACAGCGTCTTGCTATGTGGTCCAAGCTGATCTTGAACTCACTATATGCTTCAGACTGGCCTCCAGCACACACTGATCTTCCTGCCTCAGCCTTCCATATGGTTTTACTTTTTTTTTTTTTTTTTTGAGACAGAGTCTCGCTTTGTAGTTTGAGCTGGCTCTGAGCTCACTATGTAGCCCAGGCAAGCTTCGAACTCAGCAATCCTCCTGTCTCTGCCTCCTGAGTGCTGGTATTACAGGCGTGAGCCACCACGCCCAGCACTGTGGTAATGTGGTATTGATTGCTGGTGGGCATGAGTCTCCATGCCCAGCATTGATTGTATGTGGTTTCCGGGGATCGAACTCAGGACCTTGCGCTTGTGAGGCAGGCGCCGGAACCACTGAGTTAATCCTCCGGCCCAATGTGGTTTTACTTTTGAAAAGATTTATTGGAGTCTATATTAGGGATACTAATCCTTTATTGATTGTTACATGTATCTTGGTTGCTTTCTACTTTGTGTTAAAAAGAAGCCTAATGTGGTCATTCCTTTGCTTTATCATTTGTGCTTCTTGTCTTCAATAAGAAATTCTTCTTGTCCCTGGCATGATTTCATCCTGCATGACTTTTCTGTGGGGCATTAGCTGTGTATTTCCCTCTGTGTTCTCGGCCACCTAAGTGCATGCCACCACTTTATGGAAGATTTGATGGCTATGGACACAACCCCCCTTAGCCCCCAGAACTAATTTTTCAGTTGTGAACTAAAGGCAGACAGAGATCATCACTTTAAGGTGGACCACAATGAAAACGAACACCATTTGTCATAAGGAACAGTCAAGTTAGGGACTGGTGCAAAGGAGAAATTTCACGTTGTCGAAGCAGAGGCAGTGAATTACAAGGCAGTCCAGGTAAAGTGACACCGTAGCTTGGAAAATGTCTATACAGTCAACAGTCTCCCTTGGGTCTCTGAAATTGTACCATCTGTTCTCTAAAGGTTGAGCTGTGGTTCTAGATCTGTGCATATTAGTGGACAGCACCTGGTAGCTGAGAAGGAAGGTGCAGAGTCAGATGAGGAGAAGGAAGAGGATGTAAAACTCAAGGATGTCTGGAAAGTGATCTGTCCCTGGAAGTGGTAGTAAGGTTCCACAGAAAAAATAAAACTATCTGCTGATGAAGGTGATGATGATGATGATAACTACGATGATGACAAAGGTGAGGAGGAGGAGGAAACTGAAGAGAAACCTCCAGTGAAGAAATCAACATGAGATGCTCCAGCCAAAAATGCACAAAACTCAAACCAGAATGGAAAAGACTCAAAATAATCAAAACCAAGATCAAGGCCAAGAATCCTTCAAAAGACAAGGAAAAACTCCTGAAACACCCAAAGGATCTAGTTCTATAGAAAACATTAAAGCAAAAATACAAGCAAGTATAGAGAAAGGTGGTTCCCTTCCCAAAGTGGAAGCAAAGTTCATCAATTATGTGAAGAATTGCTTCCTTATGACTGACTAGGAGGCTGTTCAAGATCTCTGGCGGTGGAGGAAGTCTCTTTAAGAAAACAATTTGAACAATTTTCAAAACTTTTCCATGTTCTTTCACATCTGTAATAGTTGATATCTGGCTATCCTTCTTGTAATGCAAAGTGAGACTTTCACTACTGTGTTTGGTAAATGTTGTCCAGGTTCCATTGCTAAGAACATTGTTGTCTAAAATGTCTGTTTAGTTTTTAAAGATGGAGCTCCACCCTTTGCCTGGTTTTAAATATATATGGAATGTTATGATAGGACATAGTAGTAGTGGTGGTCAGACGTGGAGATGGTTGGGAGACAAATACATACATATGAAGTAAACTCAGTATTTGAATGAAGTAAAGAAAAAAAAAAGAAAGAAATTCATCTTGTCCCAAGTCGGGGGTAATGGTGCACACCTGTAATCCCAGCATTTGGGAAGTTGAGGTAGGAGGATCACACAAGTTCAAGGCCAGCCTGAACTGCATAGTGAGACTTTGTCTCAAAAAAACCAAAATCAGACAAACAAAAATAAATCCTTTTTGTCCCAAGAGTTTATTTCTGAATATGGTGTGAATAAAGGAATCCAGTTTTAGGGTTTTTTTCTCTATGAAGTTCATAAGTTAAGTCACTGTCACTGTCCAGGTGTATTGAACCTGTGGCCTAAATGTGCCTGACTTTTTTTTTTAATTATAATAGCAAATACCTAAAAAAATGAAGTTGTATTATGCAAATACATTAACTTCTCTTCCTCAACCTGTTTTCTCTCTGTGTATTTAACATTTTTTTTTAAAAAGAGTTTACATACAGAGATCACACAGTATTTCCTGTCTGGTTTACTTAGCATATATGCATGTTGGGACAAATGGCAGAATCTTTTTTCAAGGCTGAGTAATACTAAAAAAAAAATCTAGAAATGTAGATAGATGTAGAGCTGTTCTTCATCCATTTTCCCTTGTCAGACACTTAAGTTGTTTTCCATATCTTGGTTATTAGTACGAATGCTTTGTTCTTTTCTTAAAACACTTAAGCCTATATACATTTCTATTTAAAGCTGGGAACCTAGTTGACAGTAAATATAGGCTCTGTTCTTAGGACAGATAGTATTTTATGACCATCCAGCACTTGACATTTTGCCTTGCACACAATAGGCACTTCAGCAATTACTTACTGTCTCTGTGTATGCTGTTGTTCTTCTATGTTTACTCTCTAGCCAAAGGAAAAGGACAGTCCCAGACCAGAGTGAATATTAACACCGCTTTGGTTGAAGATATAATCAGCTTGGAAGAGGTGGATGAAGAAATGAAATCCGTAATAGAAGTACTCAAGGATAATTTCAATAAGACTCTCAATATAAGGACCTCACCAGGTTAGTTACCAGTAGTTTAGAAAAGGTCTAGTAGAATATGGCTTTAACAGAGCCAAATTTTAGTCCTCATTTTGACACTGACTTAACTGGTGACCTTGGGCAGTTATTTTGAGTTCTCAGTTTTCCTTTTCTCATTGCTACCTCCTGCCTTTGGAGTGGGTATTAAAAATAAATAAGGTGACAAGTACAATGATTCTAGCACAGTGCCTGACGTATAGTTAGCACTGCCACTTATCCATTTAGCAAATAGTTGTCTACTGCTGCATAATAGTGAACAAAAATAGTTGTCTTGCTCTTATGAAATTGTATTCTCAAAAAATGAGTTTTTATTACAACTACGCTATAAACATATCTAGGTATTTAGGTCCACAGTTCTGACATCTTACATCTGATATTTCCAATTTGTCCTGTTTGGCAGTTCTTAGCCCTTACTGGGAGCCAGATAGCTGCAAACCTGCCCACCTGAGGCCTTCCTCTACCCCTGAGCCTGACCAGGAAGATTCCGTTTGGGTTAATAGCTTCCTGAAAGTGCCTTTTCTAAGTGGGAAATGTCAGAACTGTCTAGGAGAACTGTTTGCAGATGTGATAGAGAAGTGAGTTGTCAGCTAATGGTGCGAGCAGGCAGGAAAAATCCAATTGCTGTTAAATTGGCCTTTTGCAAATTGTCATCATCTTATAGTTCAGCCTGGGACCCCCTCTGAAGTATCTTTGGGAGTTTGGGCTACTCCCACTCACAGCTTGATTGGGGAATTTCTTAAGCCACTAGAAAATTTTTCACACTCTAGTTTTTAAGATAGCCAAATGAAAAACTCATAGCTTCTCTTACAAATGCTGTCAGAAATATACCGAGTTCAGAGATGAGAACCAATGTGAAACTAAAAGACCATTCTCATCATTTGTCTGCCTCTGGGCTGGAGCAGTTCTGCCTTTGCTGACAGTAGAGCGTGCCATTCAATCTCTCCCAACTGTTTATTTTAAACTTGCTTATTATTTTAGGTATGAAACTGATAAAGTGTTCTGTCTCCCTTGTGCTTTCTGGCCTGTTAACATTCTGCAGTCGAAACCAGAGAGCAGTTTGAGAGGAGCTCAGGGAGAAATGTGATACTTAAACTTAGCCAGCAAGCCCCACTCTTGTTGAACTTAAAAAGATGATGGGCCTGGAAAGAGGTTGGGAGTGTAATTTGTTAAATGTTAACCTCTGAGAAAATGAGGGGCAAGAGTGAGGCTGAGGGAGATTCTCACTAGGGACAGATTGAGGGAAAAGGATTTGATGCATTATGTCAATACAGATTTAGGGAATGGGAACCACCACAATTGCATACCTAAATGCCCATATTGGGACTTCTGTGGCAGAGGATCTTATGGCAAATCAGAAAGGCTAAATTAAGATCCATTTTCAAAAGGCCTCCCATTGGTATTTCCTCTTTGTTTCTTTTTCTTTAGGGTTATGTTTGTGTAACATTCTGCATAGAACCTGGAACCGTGAAGGGATTGGGTGAAATAAGCTAAACTTATCAAATTCTTTTTTGCCAGATTTTTCCATATCTCTTTCAGCAGGCACTTTTCCTCTTCAACTTCTCCCTGTCTTCATCCCCCACCTTGCCCACTCATACTGTGGATTAAACCCAGGCCTCACACATGCTAGGCAAGAGCTTTATCACTGGGCTATGTCTCCAGCCCTAGGTGACACCTTTTAATAGCTAAGATAGAGGTTTGTTTTGCATGTTCATTCTTATCTTCTATCTATCCATCCATCCCATCCATCCCTTCATTCTTATTCTGAGCTGATTACTTTAATAGATACTATGAATACAGAAAGAAAGGACATTGTTTCCATATCCCAGGAGCCTAGAATCTAGCCTGAAGAGTCAAATAAGTCAAGCAATATGTATAAAACCGTGCGGCAAAATGGAGTGGTGAAAATTGTGGCTTTGGAACTGATCAAGTCTGGGTTTGAATTTGGGCTCCATTATTGTTTGTTTAGAATGATTATTCCATGGCTTTTGTAAGGGATGAGCTCTTTTTTTTATTAGTACATGCCTGCACTACGTAATGATTATCCAAGAGAGTTGGTACATGTACATGACATATCTTAATTCTTTTTTCTCCTCCTGTCCCCCCTACTCCACCCTGCTCCTTCCTGCTCTTTCCCATTTGCAAAACTCTATTGACACTTTTTTCTTTCTTTCTTTTTGTATCCCCTTATGCTCTCCCTTGACTCTATTTCTTGTTCCTTTTCCCATCTGAAAAGTTCTCCCTACTTCCTGTTATCCTTTCTTTTGCTCTTTATTTATATTTTGGGTTTCTCATATAAGCACTCTTGTGTCTGATTTATTTTACTTAATATTATGATCTCAAGGTACATCCTTTTACTTATGAGTGCCCAGGCTCTGTTATCTTATTTTGTTTTTTTTTTTTGCTGTGTAGTTTGGGTGGTCTTGAACATGCTTCTGAGTGCTAGATTGTAGGTGTGTATCACCATGCTCAGCCCATAGTGACATAACTCCATTATTAAGAGCTATTGGGACCATAGGTTACTCTCTGTGCCTCAGTTTACTTGTCTGTAAAATGATGGAAGTAACAATAACTGTATCATAGGGTTATTGTAATAAAGAAAGGACTTAGCATGATGTGTTGCTCATAGGAAATGCTTGGTAAATTCAGGCGGTTAAAGTCCCCTTCTAAGAGGGATCTTAAATCCAGATGAAGTAAGCAGACAAGGTTTCTGAGATTAGACATTACTATTGTTGAGTATTAAAGAGGAATTATCTGAGAAGAAAAGGGTGTCCTCAGTAGAAAGAAAATTTTAAGGAAAGCTCCTGAGGCAAGAGAGAATGGGGTATATTACAGAAAGGAAAAAAAAATTTTTTTTTGGTATTTTGAGACAGTCTCTGTGTAGCTCAGGCTCATTTGAATTCACTATGTAGCCCAGGCTGACCTTGAACTCATGGCCACCATTCTGTCTCAGTTTCCCAAGTGAGAGGATTACAGATGTGTACCTTCATGCCTGGCAAGAAATTGTAAATGGATCATATTGCTTATGACATAGAAGAAAGTCAAAAAGCAATAATAGCAATTATTGAGACACAGTTATCAGTACATTTCATACAGTCTTGTTTAATCCTCATAAAAATTCTCTACAATTTTTATGTCCCATTTAGAGATCAAGAAACAGACCCAGAAAGGTGAAGGGATCTGCCCAGGATCTCACAGTCTGGAAGTAACCGAATTGGTATTTGAACTCAGATCTCTGGTCTTCAGAATCCTGGCAGCTTTTACTGTTAGCCCTTCTAGACTTTCCCAGGTTGAAGTTGCTGTCTACAACTTGCTTATGACATTGAATCTGATTGAACACTTCAGATTGTGTCTTCAGGCCATAGTATGATACTGTATTTTTTTTTTTAATTTGTGGAACCAGGGATCGAATTCAGGACCTTGAACTTGCTGGGTAAGCAGCAGCACTACTGAGGTACATCTCTGGCCTGCTATATTATTCTAACAACGTATTGCTGGAACAGCTCCTATTTGTCTAGAAGACTCATTCTACCCTGTAAATGTGGCTTTGTTGCTTGCCTTCTTGGATTTCTGAAAATTTTGTTTAGAGTTTTCCAGAATTCAGACAAAGATAGGATAGCAATGAAGTATTAGTAGGGTTTTTTTTGTTTTGTTTTGTTTAAATGGGCTTGTTTCAGAAGGAGATCTAGGCACCAAAATCAAGGGTGGTATGAGGGGTTAGTTCTGAACCTGACTATATGTCAGCTTTAGGTGGTGAACTTAAAAGTCACAGGATCCTACAAAGTCACAGATTCTCAATTCTCCACAGAATCAAAATCTTAGAATCAAAATCCTCAGTGTGTCTAGGCATCTAAATTAAAAGGCTCCTCCATGGTTCTAATGCATGACCAGATTTGAATTCTGCTTATATAAGGAAAAGAACCTGGAGTGAAATCAGAATTGAGTGTACCTGAGTTTTAGTCTTGGCCTTTGACTTCCTTTTGTTAACTGTATGATCTTGGCTCCTTTATCCTTTTCGTCTCATATTTTCATCTATAACATACAGGTTGTAATACAATGTCCTAGGGTAGTTATAAAAGAGATAATAGAAAACTTATTTGTGCTTAGATTTTGGGCTTTGTTATATACTTGGTTGTTTATATTTAGGTGTAGTCCTTTAGCTGTAGCCCCTACTTTAATTCTAGAAGTTTTGTTTTGTTTGAGACAGGGTCTCATTCTGTAGTTCAGGCTGGCCCTGAGCTCACTATGTAGCCCAGGCAAGCCTTGAACTCAGCAATCTTCCTGCCTCTGCCTCCTGTGTAGAAGATATTTTTTAACTCAGTTGGGAACCAAAGCCCAGACAAGATGAGTAACTTATCAGAGGTTTTATAGCTACTAAATAGTTTAGTTACTGTAAGGGTGATCAACTCTTTGTAGTTTTATTTCTAAAGCACTATGTCACAGCGAACTCTTGGTCCCAGGCAAGCCAGAATAGCTGCCCACCCTAGTTTCTAGCTGTTCACATTTCTGGCTCTTTCCATCACATGAGACTGCTTCTCTTACTAATGACCCTTGAACAACCTTACCACAGGGACTTAGATATGGAGCTCCTAAGGTCATTTGGAATTCTAAAACCATATAATTTTTCTTTTAGGAGCCCTCGATCATATTACTGTGGTAACTGCTGATGGGAAGTTTACTTTAAACCAGATTAGCCAGATCTCCATGAAGTCACCACAGTTGATTTTGGTGAATATGGCCAGCTTCCCAGAGGTAAGGTGACATTGCTGAGAGGGTACCTTTCTACCATGTCTTTTAGAATGGAGGAGGTAGAGTCAAGTCCGGGGAAAGTGATCCCTTTAGCTTAGGATGAAACAAAAAAGAGGACTTGATGGGGGAGGACAAAAAAAAAAAGAGGACTTGATAAAGGGAACTCAAGGATAAGAAAAGCTCTCTCCCTTTGAATTCCTTTTCTGTTAACTCAAATGTGACAGAGACCAAGCGAGTAATTTAAATACTGAAATGGACTCCATCTAAGAAAAGCAATAACAGAGTGATTGATGATTGTCCAGCAAGGGGTAAACTGGAGAGCCCATGCTCAATGTAAAGGGGCTACCTCTGCTCAGTTCCTGCCCATTGCCATCATTGCTAAGCAGAAGTGTGGGCCTTGTAATCATTGTTATGCGATGTTATGATTTTATTTCATAAGAATATTCAATGAATGTTGATGACCAATTCAATAAGAATATGCAATAAATATTGATAACTAATTCGTTTTTCTTTTTTTTAAAACTTTGTGACAAATAAAGCAAATTAATCAGCCAGAAATGACCTGAGGGGCACCAGTTAATGACCTCTGCATTTGTAGTCTGCATCTGTATTCGTCTCTATTCAATCAGGAATCACATACCTTTTAGGCTAAACTGAATATTGCACAGAGTGTGATGGAAGATTAGAAGGAGAGTTGCATTAAATCATTGCAACCTCGGAGGTCCATGACTGAGTCTAGTTGGGGAAAATAATTGGTCCTCTCATCAATCCACTCTGAGCAGGCTTGGATTGAAAGTCCTAGAGGAACTAGGAACTGATCCCATCTCTACTTCTGACATCAGACGAGCTCGGCTGTGGTCAGGGTGGTATGGCCATAGACCCCATCTCTACTTCTTTTTTTTTTTTGCTTTTTGAGACAGGGTCTTGCTTTGTAGTTCAGGCTGGCCCTGAGCTCACTATGGTGCCCAGGCAAGCCGCCGCGAACTCAGCAATCCTCCTGGCTCTGCCTCCCGAGTGCTGGGATTACAGGCGTGAGCCACCACGCCCGGCACTGTGGTATGCGGTGTTGATTGTTGGTGGGCGTGTCTCCACGCCCAGCATTATATGTGATTACCAGAGATCGAACTCAGGACCTTGCGCTTGCGAGGCAGGCGCTGGAACCACTGAGCTAACCCTCCGCCCCGCCCCCCCCCCATCTCTACTTCTAACTGGCTGTTTGACCTTGGCCAACTCGCTTCACTCAGTGGGCTTCTGATTCCACATCTGCGAACACAAAATTAAGAAATCTTCCTGTTCTGATGGTCTGTTTCAGTAGTTCTGCCATAAGGAGATAGACCAAAGTTGAATATGCTGGATTCAACAGAGCAGGGTAAGGACTGAAGAAGGGACATAACTTTCTCATCAGAGAACTCTTGTAGATAATGTGTCAGGCACACTTTAATTTAGGGGGTGCTGTTACTCCCACTGTTGTACTCCAGTCTCCATTTGCAGCCAGAGTAAGCTTTAAAAAAATTGTGTATAAAAGACTACATCATTCGCAGCTTTAAATCTATCAGTGGATTTAAGTAATCTTTAAGAAATTACATGTCCAAAATTCTTATTGTAACCTGGAAGACTTTGCATGATGTGCCCTCAACCTGTCTCCATTCTTCCAGTTTTTTGTTTTTTGTTTTTTGTTTCTTTGATACCAGGGACTGAACTCAAGACTTTGCACTTGTGAGGCAGGCATGGTACTGCTGAGCTAAATCCCTGGCCTTTCTTTCCAGTCTTTTGCCACTATCATCCTAGCATATTCCTTTATCCACACTGGTGTTTCAGTGCTTCAGATCCACCAAGTCCTTTGCACCCTCAGGACATTGCATATACTGTTCTTATTTCATGGAACACTTTTGGATAATTGCTATCCTTGTTTTAGATAACAGCATAAATGAAACTTTCTCAGGAAATCCTTTCCTAATTGGCCAAATCTAAATTTTTTCTCCACACCAAGTTCTCACATGCTGTACAAATTTTTTTTTTCTTTTGAGACAGGGTCTCACTTTGTAGTTCAGGCTGGCCCTGAACTCACTATGTAGCCCAGGCAAGACTCGAACTCAGCAATCCTCCTGCCTCTGCCTCCTGAGTGCTAGGATTACAGGTTTGAGCCACCACGCCCAGCATTGTGGTGTGTGGTACTGATTGCTGGTGGGTATGAGTCACCATGCCTGGTATTGTATGTGGTTACCAGGATTGATCTCAGGAGTTTGTGCTTGCTAGGCAGGGGCTGGAACCACCGAGCTAAATCCCCGGCCCACGGCACAATTTTTTCATTGTTAATCCTCATATTTACATGGTTATTTCCATCTCATTTTCACTAGATTACAACTTTGAAACACAGGAATCATATCCAACTCTTTCATTGTGTCCAGCACCAAACTTCCTGGCATAAGGGAGCACTCAGTACATTTTCCTCGCAGGGAGTCAGTCTTTGTCATTAGGTGATGGACAAGTGGCACTCATTCCTGGTGTTACTGAGGAGTCCAGGAGTGGGCGAAAGGGAACAGTCAGCTTTCCCATCCTGGCCTCTCCCGTACGGAAGCCTCTATCTTTGCGTTGTTCATCTAATCCCATAGATATTGTGGGTCAGTTTAGGGAATAGCTTTCCAATTACATAGCTTGCAGACTTCATCCGGCAGATTGCTTTTCAGAGATGGCCACTTCTGTTATTAAATAGCAAATAATATTCACAAGAAAAACATCTGATTGGCCAGGAGAGCCTCTTAGGAGGCAGGGGAGGTATTTACAGCTTAGGAAGTCAGAGTATACGTTCTTTTCTCAGTCAAGGCATCTTTGCCATCTCTGCAAATTGAAATCTCGTAGGTTTTGCAAAAAGCTTAACAAGCACCTTAGTAGAGTAGAGAGGTTCATTTATAGAGACATAGTAAGAAAGTATGAGATACGTTGTCATTTGAATTCCTTTATCTCATCTGCTGTATATATTAAACAGATATCTTTAAACATTTCCTTCCTCAGGTTAAACACTGTCTGTAGAGCACCTAATTTCATAGCTTCAGAATGCTGAACTAATCCCCTGTTTATATAATTCCTTTCTGTTTCACATGCAGTTGCCTTTCTTTCCAAATGTGAAATACCGTTTGTCTGTGTCATACCGTTGTGACATGATACAGAGTTATATGCATAATCCTTTTGAGTGCACTGAAGACAGAAAACTGTGTTGCATTTGTTTAACACGTGTCCTGCTTGATAAATGATATTCCTGGTTGCTGCCTTCTACACACTTGCCTGAAGCTAGAGTTAATGATGGAAAAGGAAACAAGGAAACAAAAACTATAGCATCATTTGAACAAAACATGGCAAATAAAAGAAAAAATTCCCAGGCTCAGTTATTGTTCTTGTGGAAGGAAAACAGCTGATGTGTGTGGAGGGTTTGTTGTATGGTCATTCACTTTCTCATCTCTTGTTTCACAAAATGATCAGCAAACAGCATTATTATTCCATTTTATAGGTAAGAAAATGGAGGCTTAGCAGTAAAATACCTCCGGATTCACTGTTGTGATAGAACCAATTAGAACACAGCTATTTGATGCCGAAGCCTGTTCTCCTTTTACTATTCACTCAATTCAACACATTTTCTGAGCAAGTGATTAGGTACATTTGAGGTTCCAGGAATTGACTGATAAAAGGCAAACTAGATCTGTGTTCATAGGCCTTTTATTCTAGGGATTCACTGGTGTCTAAAGAAAACGAAAGGCCAGTAATTGCTATGGCACTGACAGAGCTGATGTGTCACGGTTTCTATATAGTTGTCCGAGACCCTCGTGTACTCTGAGACAGGTTTTTGGAAGAGGATTGGACCACGGGGGCCTTATAGCTCAATGTGCTGTTAGGAGGTGGGGCGTGGTCCAAAGAGGAGGTCCCCTGGGGTTGTGACCAGGTAGGGTATGTACCTCTCCTTTTCTCTCTGCATCTTGGCTGCCATGATGCAAGCAGTTTTTCCTTTGTTGTGTCACTCTGCTGCTGTGCCTTCCTGGCTTGGAGCCAGCCAACTGTGACCAGAAGCCTGCAAGAGCCATGAGCCAAAATAAAACTCTTTTATGTTGTGCATGTCAGGTCCTGTGTCCCAGCAATGAGAAAGACACTGAGACAACTTGAACCCAGGTTCCCCAGGACTTGTTCACTAGTCCACCAAAGTTTTATCATCATTTGTCCTTCAGATGGGGTCAGTGATCTTTTGGACATAGTACCCAAAACAGTCATAACCAGTATTGCCACTTCAGAGCACCCAGTTTTCACTGGGATAAAAATGGTGAGCACTGTTCTGCAGGGAGGGGATGAAGACTAAGCTGAGAGGTGGAAACTGTACAGATATATCCCTTTTCTGCTTGAAAACAAAATTCTGCCGTGAGTAGTTCAGGCCTTGTGATGGGAAATGACTCTTCAGTTCCCTGAGGTTTTGCAGCCTACTATGTCAACCCAAAACATACATACCTAGAATATATTAGAAGAACTGCTTCAGTAGATTTCTTCGCAAAATACAACTGCAGTTGATTTTTTTTTGCCTGAAGTATAAACTAAGGTTTTGAGGAGATATATGTGTGAAATAAAGTAAGATGAGTTTTTGTAGTAGATTTAAAGCAAATCATTGACAAGCTTTTACTGAGCACTTACTATGTACCTGTCATTGTGCCTGGTTCCATAATGCTTTAAATATTGACCCATGGTTCAAAAGGAAGTGATGGTGATAGTGGATTATCAGCCATTCAGTGAGAAGCTACAGAAGAGGATTTGAAGATTTGAGATCAGAATACCCCTTCAAATTGGAGATTATCCCTGTATGATAATCTTTAGAAACCCATGCTTAATTTCATTAAGGAATTTGGTGGTTCTCTTGCAGAGGAAAATTAATTTCATTTCTTTCTCCTGCTAACTTTAATTAATTCCTAATTCCAAATTATTTTGGCTAGTTGGAAAAAAAATCAACTTTTCAATGTCCTAATTACTGAATATATTTGATTTGAGCATCTGAAAAAATATAAAGCAGTATCGTTAGACTAAATTTCCTCTCAGGCTCCTCTTAGTTCTGCCAGTAATCGGAAGTGTGGTGAGTTGGGTCTTCATTCCATCCATCTTTCTCGGCTCTTGGGAAGATTATGTCTGTGCTTAGGGATCTGACCTTACCTTACGGGTCCTTGTGAATATAGTGAATAGGCTGTGCTTGCTTATGCCGGTGCTTTTCACCTCTGAGGATTTGTGGTCAGAGGTACTATTTTAAGCACTGACCATAGAGTCTATGCATGGCTTCCCCAGGGAACTGCTCATCAAGTTGTAGTAGAAGTTCTACTTCATCTTTCTGACCTTATAGTAACACCTCATATACATGTAGAATTAAGGCCACTTGAAAATGACATTTTTATTTAGGCATCTCTCCCGTACAATAGTAATAAATACCTGAAAAGTAAAACCAGTGTATATCGAACTCCATTCATTTAATTATGAAGTCTAGGAGGAACTAAAGGCCAGGAATTGGCCTGTGAGTCCAAGTGATGTTGATGGGCTCTGCTCAAACCTAAAATTCTTTTGAAAATGTCAAGGCCTTGTTTTCATGAATTCCACATTGTTGAGTCAAGAGAGTTAACTCTCTCCCAGGCTGCTTTCTTTTCATCCTTTACACCTGCATACCAGGTGTAGTTGCAGTGTAGAGTAAGAGGCAAGGCAAGGTAAATCAGCATACTGTGTGCCAGCTGTCACGTGAGTGCGCTCATCTGAGAAGCCTAATGGATATTGGGTAGCACAGCAGGGCATCAGCTACACGATGACATGGACCCGTCCTTAGTTGCTGGTTTTATGCATTGTTAAGAAATATGTGTAATTTATGCAGTAACTGCCCCAACTGGTGTTACCGTGTGCCGGGTGCAGAGCAAGATGTGTTGCTCATGTTACCTCACCAAGTGTCAGAAGTTTAGGTGCCACGTCTTCTCAGATTATGACAGGGTGGCTCAGGTAAGTCATGCTTGCTGGGGTTTGAACTGAGCTTGTTCTGGCCCCAAAGGCCACGCATTCCATTACTCCCCCATACTACCTTTGCCAGAGCCCTCACCAGCTGAGGTCTTTTGTACACTGTGAGTTTGGTGTGAGTATAGATGTGAATGAGTTAAATTTATTTACTCATTCCAAATTGGCACTGGTATATTCTGAGTGTAAAATGTCAATTGGAATTTTTAACGTATGAAATCTTTCATCTGTCTTTACACCAATCTTTGCAGAGACCAGCCCTTCTCCCTTGAGGATTTATTGTGGTTTTGATCTGTGTTGCCTCAAACCATTGAAATCTTTTCAAAGAAGCAGAGCTGTTTTCTTTTTATTTTTTCTTCTTTTTTCCCTTCCGCAGTACACTGGTACCAGGAGTGGACATACTTTGCTATTCAGCTTGATCAAAGCACTCTACACCAATGTAACTTCCTGATCTTACTGGTAACAGAACTAAATGTTTCCATGTTCTGCCAAGATGGGTTGCCAGTTATCGACAGAGGGCTTGCATCTGGTAATAATTATTTACTAATTCTGTTTACCTTTTGATCTGGTTTTCAGTGTACAGCTGCAGCTATCAAGGCTATAAGGGAAAGTGGAATGAATCTGAACCCAGAAGTGGAAGGGACGCTAATCCGGGTGCCCATTCCTAAGTAAGTTTGGCTGAAATTCACATATTTCACGAAATGGGAGTGATTGTCCTTGGAAGGGAACCGATGTCTTACTGTACTCATAGGCCAATAGTATGTCTTCCCTGCATTTTTTATCCTAACAACATCTTTTGAAATCAAGTTTACTGATTTAGAAATATTTATTCAGTTCTGTTATGTTCTAGATGCTAAATATGTAGCAGTAAGCTTGGGAAATACCTTGTCCTCATTGTAGTTGAGAAGTTAGAACAAAAAAGGAGGCTATAAAGTGCCACGAGGAAAGACAACACAGTGGCGTCCAGTAGCAAGTGACGTGGCAAGGGTGAATGTGGCAGGGGTAGTTTAGCTGGAGCAGTGCTTTAAGGAGGTAACATCTCTGTTGAGACCTAAATAATCTAGGAAGAGAATCACCAGCCCAGGAGAAGACATTCCAGGCAGAGTGAATAGAAGCCCAAAGGCTCCAAGTCAGAAAAACACCTTGACACTTGTAATCTCTAACCTCTATTTTTTGAAGAGCTATTTTTACAGCACTCTTTGCTCGTTGAAGAATTTTAGGCATGAGGACAGAACATGGTTAGTTATGTAAATAAGTTGAGCTTACAGTGGTTCCAGCGCCTGCCTCGCAAGTGCAAGGTCCTGAGTTCAATCCCCGGTAACCACATACAATGCTGGGCGTGGAGACTCACGCCCACCAGCCATCAATACCACATACCACAGTGCCGGGCGTGGTGGCTCACGCTTGTAATCCCAGCACTCGGGAGGCTGAGATAGGAGGATTGCTGAGTCCCAGGCTTGCTGGGTTACATAGTGAGCTCAGAGCCAGCCTGAACTACAAAGCGAGACCCTGTCTCAAAAAAAAAAAAAAGTAAGTAAGTAAATAAATAAATAAATAAATTGAACTTAAAAATGTAAGTGATTAAAAAGTATGTTCATTTTAAATTAAAAAAGGAAATATCTTGGCATATTCGAGAAGGCCACTGTGTCTGGAATTTAAGAGGGAGAGTGGTGGAGAGGGTTGGACCGGTCAGGAGAAGTTGAGGGTGTCATCTTGACAGGCTGTGGTAAGAAGTTTGGGCTGTGTTCTCATTGTGATAGGAAGCAGTTGGATGGAAGCAAAGGATTGATTCAATGATGGGCTTTGTGAGCATTTCTTCAGCTGCTATTAACATATGGAATGATGTAGGGGACAGATTAGACACAGAGTTTTCTTTGCTACTAGAGGAATGTAGGTTCTCAGAGGTAAAGTAGTATCTCTGAGTCCATACAGCTTGGACTGAAGCTGGAAACCCAGGTGTAGTGGATTCCATGGCCTCATTATAGCAGCAAGAATTAATCCCAATACTGAGAAGCCACAAACTCTCTGGGCTAAACATTTTCCTGTTTTGTGTTTACTTGTGTTCTTAGTACTCTGTAATACCATGCTTTGAAATAATCTACATTAGAAACAAATAACCTAGTGTTTAAAATCCATATAGACCTGGGGTTAAGTCTGGTAATTATTTGGTTGGTATGTTCATTGATTTCCTCAATGAGTCTTTGGAGAATACGTATCCCCAGAGTCCTGTGCCAAGGCCTGCCTTTAGGTTACTGCCAGTTTATTGCTTACTCATAGAAGTTACTGTGACCCAACTAAAAAACTGATGTTCAGGGCCAGAGGGTTAGCTCAGTGGTTCCGGCACCTGCCTTGCAAGCGTAAGGTCCTGAGTTCGATTCCGGCAACCACATACAATGCTGGGCGTGGAGACTCACGCCCACCAAGCCATCAATACCACATATCACAGTGCCAGGCGTGGTGGCTTGCGCCTGTAATACCAGCACTCGGGAGGCAGCAGAGACAGGAGGATTGCTGAGCTCAAGGCTTGCTTGGGCTACATAGTGAGCTCAGAGCCAGCTTGAACTACAAAGCGAGACCCTGTCTCAAAAAAAAAAAACCTGATGTTCAGAGAAATTAAGGGTTGCCCAAGATCACAGAGCCAGGAGTTAGCAGTCAGGATTCAAATTCAGGGTTGCTGTGTTGCCCTCCATGTAGGTGAGTAGTGCTGGAAAGTGCTAAGTGTGCTCATGGACATCAGAACCAAGGTTTACAAGTTTGTCAGAAGGTTTATTTTCTAGTTCTTGGTTTCCTGTCTGTATGACCTTGGAAAAGTAATTTTGCTTCCCCAAGTTTTAGTTTCTTCCAGCACCACATGAAAGGGTGCTCTCAGGTCCCTCCTGAAACTCCACTGTTCTGTGATGCTGAGAATTTGTGCAGCTGAATGAAGGTCCGTTTCTGACCTGGACTAGTCTTGAAGCAGTGCAGTATATGACACGTTTTCTTTCTAGGATCAGCAATGTACTGTGCACCTCTGCAGCTCCACAGGCGTTAGCAGTTGCCTCTGTTGCATTTATCGCGTACAAGGCTGAAGTATCACCGAGTTTGAGTTCCCAAAGATGTGGGCTTTTTTTTTTAACAATATTTTATCGTGGTTAATGAGTGTGATCTAAGAGGAAGTTGATAGGTCAAAACCATCTGCTAGAGCAAACCTCATTTTTTGTATACTTTCTTTCCTTTGACAAGGTGGTAGGGTCATGAGGCTCCTTATTGAATTGTGTGTTTGGTAGTTTTCCGGATAAAAAATGAGTGATCTGTTCTGTATTATGGAGGTTGTGTCACATGAGGGGATAAAGGTTGATTTAGGAATAAAGAGGTCCAAGGTATTTATTACATTTTGGTGTGACTCTTGGCGCCATCATTTTAGCTGGCTGCTACTTTCTAGTTAGTTCCTTATTTGTAAAGTAGGTAGAATTGTATATAATGATGGGCAGAGATTTGGTGAGGTTAATACAGTATAGAAGTCAGATTAAGTCATGTGAAAGAAATCACATAAATATAAGATGCTAATATTATTTCAATAAACTTAATTTTCTATTCATATATAACTTAGGAGAAAAGGAAAGAGCAAGAAAGGGAGCTAATAAGTTGACCACCTTTCTGTACTAGTAACTTTTAGATGTCTGACATACACAAGGAAAGCAGAAAGGTACAAATATTTGTCCCTTGGTGTCACATAAGCCTGAGGTTCAGTTTCTGGTTTAAACTGTGTGACAGTGATGACTGTCTGACTCTCTGAATCTCAGGAAGCTCATCTGACAAGTGGAAATTTGTACAAGAGTGTGATAATAATACACAGAGCTTTATTTTTGAGACAGGGTTTCACTTTGTAGTTCAGGCTGGCACTGAGCTCACTATGTAGCCCAGGCAAACCTCGAACTCAGTAATCCTCCTGCCTCTGCCTCCCGAGTGCTGGGATTACAGGCGTGAGCCACCACACCCGGTACTGTGGTGTGTGGTATTGATTGCTGGTGGGTGCGAGTCACACCTAGCATTGTTTGTGGTTGCCGGAATCGAACTCAGGACCTTATGCTTCTGAGGCAGGTGCCAGAACCACTGAGCTAAATCTCCAGCCCCTACACAGAGCTTTTGATGCTTGATGAATACCCAGTCAGCGCTCGTAAATGTTGCTGTTTCCTTACTTCCCTTTCACAAATAGGGAAAGAGAGCATCTTTCTCTTTTAGGGAAGAGGAAATTGCAATTTGGAAAGGTAAACAGTTGGCTCTGGGTCACACAGCTGGCACGTGGTAAAGCTATGAGGAAGAAAATAACACACCAAAGCTTATGTTATGAGTTTGGGATTAACAAGGAACAAGAAACATAAATTCTGGGGATCGGTTTCATTGTGGTGGTGATGGTTGCAGTGGAGAAAGGGTTTCTGAGTGCTGAACTACATTCCCAGTGCTTTAAAACTTTCGAGACAGAGTCTTCCCTGAGTTACCTAGTGGCTTCAAACCCACTCTCTTCTTGCCTCAGTCTCCCTTATAACTGAGGTTATAGGATTGGCCATTTCTGATTGTAAAATTCCAAGTCTAGGTCAGGGTGCATTTGCCTTTCCTGATTGATATGATTCTTCCTCTGCCTGTGACACTTGCCAGTTTGCTTTGCCTGAACTCTGATTCCCCAGAACTAAGTTTCATTTTCAGTTGCAGCAGATCTCAGCTACTCTCACCACTTGCACGCCTGCTTCTTATACTCTTACTTAAATGAGTCTATGAGGGTGTTACTCTAGACGATCTGCCTCTGATCTTTTTAGGAAGTAAGTCAGGCTTGGAAGTAAGTCAGGCTTGGCACCTGAGTAGTTCTTATCAAGTCCTTGTTTTGTAACCCTGGAGGATCAGGTGTGTATGGCTGTAAGGTATTTTTTTGTTGGTTTTTTTTTTTGAGACAGGGTCTCACTTTGTAGTTCAGGCTGGCCCTGAGCTCACTATATAGCCAAGGCAAGCCTCAAACTCAGCAATCCTCCTGTCTCTGCCTCCCAAGTTCTGGGATTACAAGTGTGTGAGCCACCACCCCCAGCACTGTGGTATGTGGTATTGATTGCTGGTGGGCATGAGTCACCTCGCCCAGCATTGTATGTGGTTACTGGGGATAGAACTCAGGACCTTGCGCTTGTGAGGCAGGCGCCGGAACCACTGAGCTAAATCTCTGGCTTCCAGCATCACATTCTTAACTCTAGTATCATACTCCCCAGATCCAGCCACTCCAAAAGGCTCTACCTCTATGACTGCATGATGCTTTGGGGGGACATCTAGACCCAAAGCATAACAGTCACTGACAAAATGCCTGAGGAAATCCAGCCAATGGGAGAGAACATTGATCTTGCTCCTGGCTCCAGAAGTTTCAGTCCATGATAGCTGGCTCCATTGGTTTAGTCCCGAGACAAGGCAAAAACATGGTGGAGGAAAATAGTCTCACTTCTTGGTTCCTTTTCCCTCTTGGTTACACACACACACACACACACACACACACATGCACACACAGAGAATGGTGCTCCCCACTTTCAGGATGGGTTTCTCTCATCAGTTTATTGTCCCACAGGCCAATCATTGGTCTCTGGAAACCTCCTTACAGACTTACCCAGAAGTGTGCTTTACTAATTTCCTGGGCAGTTCTCAGTTCAAATTGACAATCAAAATTAACCATCATAATGGTATAGTAATGCAGACTACATGGCACATAATCACCAAAGTTCAAATTAGGATGCATGATCTGACAGTGAATTTGTATGCTATCTTTTGGTTAGAGAGACAGTGTGGGATATAGGAGACTTTTTTTTTTTTTTTGAGACAGGGTCTCGCTTTGTAGTTCAGGCTGGCTCTGAGCTCACTATGTAGCCTAGGCAAGCCTCGAACTCAGCAGTCCTCCTGTCTCTGCCTCCCGAGTGCTGGGATTACAGGCGTGAGCCACCACGCCGGGCACTGTGGTATGTGGTACTGATTGTTGGTGGGCGTGAGTCTCCACGCCCAACACTGTATGTGGTTTCTGGGGATTGAACTCAGGACCTTGCACTTGCGAGGCAGGTGCCGGAACCACTGAGCTAACCCTCTGGTCCCATAGGAGACTTTTTAAAACTCTAACTCTTTGCGGTATAACTTACATGCAATAAAACAAACCTGTTCACATGTTTATGATGATGATTTTGAACAGGTATGTATGTTCCTATAACTACCATCTCTCCAGGAAGTTCCCCCCAGTGCCTGGCAGCTCAGCCCCCAGGCCTCCTCCTCTGAGTCCAGGCAATCTTTTGCTGCTCTTACAAAAATAGAGAGGTTTTGGGCCAGAGGATTAGCTCAGTGGTTCCCACGCCTGCCTCGCAAGTGCAAGGTCCTGAGTTCAATCCCCAGAAACCACATACAGTGTTAGGCGTGGAGACTCACGCCCACCAACCATCAATACCACATACCACAGTGCCGGGTGTGGTGGCTCACGCCTGTAATCCCAGCACTCGGGAGGCAGAGGCAGGAGGATTGCTGAGTTCGCAGCTTGCCTAGGCTACATAGAGAGCTCAGAGCCAGCCCGAACTACAAAGCGAGACCCTGTGAAAAAAAAAGAAAAATAGAGAGGTTTTTATGCTGAAATGTAAAATTTCTAGGAAATACATACATTTATCAAACAGATATTTAGTGAATACCTTCTATGCGCCAGATATAGTTTTAGGCACTGAGGCTAAAGTGCTGAACAAGTCAGGTAAAGCCGGGCTGGTAGTCGTACTGTGTTTGTGTGGGTGGGTGTGTTCGTAAGAGATAGAGACAGGCACATGGAATAAGGAAGTCCTAAAGATAGAAGTAAATGTAGAGTTGTGTGGCAGGGCTGGTTCATATTAAGGAGACGTTCAGAGGCATTTTCAAAGAAAGGTGATACTTGAGCAGAGAACTAACTGAAGGACAGGAGGAAATGAAGTGTTTTCGTATCTAGCAGTAGGCAGAGCAAGTGGAAAATGGAAAGTCCCTGCATTTTCAGGGTGTTCAGGTAACAACCAAAGAACTCATGGGGCTGTAGCAGAGTGAGTTTAGGACAAGGAAATGAGAGATGAGATCACAGTGGATGGTGAGACCAAATCACATCAGGCCTCTACAGAGACGGCAAACCTTTTCAAACAGCTGGCTGTGGCACGTATGCCATAGGGCCACTACCGCTGCTAGATCATGATTTTGGTTTCTACTTGGCATGAAATGGGGAACTATTGGAGAGTCTTATAGGGATCAAGAGAGTAAGGTGACTTAGGTTATGAAGGAATCCTTCTGGTTAATACTTTGAGGATTCGTAGGGGAAGGCAAAGGTACAAGCAAGGGCCAAGCCAGGAGTATGGTACAGGTACAGAAACCGAAGGACAGACAGTGATGGTGAGGTTGATGGTCTGGATTGATGGGCTAATGGTGCACTGGCAGGAGTGGTTGACTCCGGATGAGTTTTAAGGGAAAAGCTGGTGGATTGGATGTGAATTTAGAAAGACAAGACTCAAGGATGACTTAAGGTTTTTGTCCTGAATACCTGCAGGAGTGACAATGTCTTTTTTATTGTTGTTACTGGAGATCCAATCCACAACTTTCACCTTACACTTCCAGCTCATTTTTATTTTGAGACAGGGTTTTTCTAAGTTCAGCAGGTGCAATTTTTCTCCCTCAGCTTCTCAGAGTACTAGGATCATAGGTGTGCACCACCATTGCCTGGCTTTCTTCATTTTGTTGTTGTCTAGTTTTTGCTTTATACCCTACACATACATCTTTTCATGTTGATCTCTGTTTCTTTCTGTGTGTGTGTGTGTGTCTGTCTGTCTGTTTTGGGCTGTCTAGAAGTACCATTTTGAGATAGATATAATAAAGATGACCAATCTGGCGATTAAAAAGTTTAAGTAATTTGGGCTGGAGATTTAGCTCAGTGGTTCCGGTGCCTGCCTTGCAAGCGCAAGGTCCTGAGTTCAATCCCCAGTAACCACATACAATGCTGGGCATGGTGACTTGTGGTGACTTACACCCACCAGCAATCAATACCACATACCGCAGTGCCGGGCGTGGTGGCTCACGCTTGTAATCCCAGCACTCCGGAGGCAGAGACTGGAGGATTGCTGAATTTGAAGCTTGCCTGGGCTACATAGCAAGCTCAGGGCCAGCCTGAACTACAAAGTGAGACCCTGTCTCAAAAAAGAAAGTTTAAGTAACTTGCCCAGAACTACAGATTAGTAAATGGAGGAACCATTATTCAAACGTGCTCTTCTCTTCTTCCCTAGCCTGTGTTATTTTCTTATATGCTCATTCTCTCTTGGGTTGATGACACAGGACCCATTTCCTTCTAGATCTGGCTCCCTTGTGCTAGCTTTTTTTTTTTTTTTTGAGACAGGGTCTCGCTTTGTAGTTCAGGCTGGCCCTGAGCTCACTATGTAGCCTAGGCAAGCCTTGAACTCAGCAATCCTCCTGTCTCTGCCTCCCAAGTGCTGGGATTACAGGCGTGAGCCACCATGCCCGGCTCCCTTGTGCTAGCTTTTACATTACCTTGTAGAACTTGTTACAGGGGGTAGTTTGTATTGTTGGCACACTTCAGGAAATATTGAAAGCCAAACAAAACAAACAAAAGAACCACAAAGACTGCCTAGTGACCTGACATGGGCTGAGGAAGCCACAGCCTGTTTTTGAACAGTCCCAGTTGCTTTTCTGCCTTTGATCTCACCACCTGCTGTCTATGGTGGCTCTGCAGGGCCATTCACACTTCGGTACCTGGTCAGCTCAGTCACTTTCCATCCTCCCAGCCCAGAGCAGCTGTCTGTTTCAGGCTGCCTGCCTTGTGCTGCTCAGTGTTGTTCCTGCTTACCCTGTGGCTTTTTAGGAGTGTTTGCTGTTGCATCTCCCAGGTGTGTGCCATGAAGACTCCCTGCCAGCACAGTTTTGCTGTTTGAAACACACAGGAAAGCACAAACTGGAATCAAAAGTAGAGCCTGGGGCTGGGGGTGTAGCTCATGTGGTACCACACCTACCTTGGAAGCACAAGGACCCGAGTTCAATCCCCAGTACCAGGAAAAAAAAAAAAAAAAAAAGTAGAGCCTGTACTGAAGAGAGAGTTGCCAGCAGTACTTACGCAAAAGCTGCACACGAAGGGGTGGGGTCTTATTTTCTGGGTCCTTCCTGTGTTCTCCACCCTTTCGGTCATGCGCTTATTTACAGTACCTAGCAATGGGCTGCCATAGGTCAGTTCACTATTCCATTGCATCCTCTGTCTCCTCACTTACTCTTGAGATATATAGGGGAGCTGGAGGACAGTGGTGGATTCCACATCTGAGCAGAATGTAAAACGCTTAATGTAAGAGCGGTGGTATTTTTATTACTACCACTTATAATTACACCATCTGAGTTACCTTCCACCAGCAGGGGAGAGGTAAACAGAGGACCTGGAAATCAAAAGTCAGGCCACCCTGGGCACCAGTGCCACCTTGTTGTGTGGCCTCAGGCAGGCTACTTACCTGTTTAAACCTCTGCTTTCTACTCTATAAGAGCCGGGTAAGAACAACACTAACATCCTGGGAGTATTGGGCCAACTCACTGAGCTACCACACAGAGAGTTTTACCAGCCAAGAGCCTGAGCTCCAAAGGGTTGTTACTGTTCTTGAAGGAGAGCGGACGACCTGGGGGTCAGAGGATAAGGTGCACAGAATGGCCCTCAGCCACAGCAATGAGGTCGTTCTTCGTCTCCTCATCTTGCTTCATTCATAGCATTTTACCTTGGTATTTACTTATGACTCTGTGTCTCTCTCACTAGAGTGTTAATGCTTTGGAGGAGAGAGGAGGAGTGTGTCCGTGATGTACCCTGACCCCCAGAACAGGCCTAGCACATAGTACCTGTGCAGTAAGGCAATCTGTGTTCGTGGAGTAAATGAATGTGACCACTCACAGTGTGCCCAGTCCTGTTCAAGATGCCATTTGTTTATTAGCTAGTGTGTTCCTAATAGTCTTTTGGCCTCAGCATGTCACTCTCTATTTTACAATGAAAACACATAGGAAGAAGATTCTTTTTTTCCAGTGTCACAGTTAATAGGTAGAATACTAGGTAGTCCTTTTTCCAAGACCTGTGTCACATGGACACGCTGCTGTACTTTGTCTCAGTAGAAAATATCTCGTGTGTGTACGCGTGTGTGTGCACAAACACCCTGCATGGGTTAGGGAAGCACTTTTCCACTGACCTGTGTCCACAGCCCCCCTGTCCGTGCTGTTGCTTATATTGAGTGTATAACCCTCATCTCTCTTTTCCTTTTATGCCGTGGAAGAAAGGTAACATTTTTAATACTGACACATCCCGACTCTTACATGTGACAGGAGAGGAAATAATAACATGATATTTATTGAGTACATCTCCATATGCCAACACATTTATTAATTTGTTTAAACCTCACAGCAATCTGACTTAATAAATGATATTATTCATACTTGACAGGTATGGAAACTAAGATCAATTTATTTGCCAAAGGCCATGTAACTTAAAAACAGTAAATCTTGGCCTTGATTTGTGGCTTCTCTCGAGCGCTTCACCAGGCACCCTTTGTGTAAGTCAGAGAGCAGAAGTGGGGGTGCAGTGCCTCAGCCTGAGCCGGCAGAGTCAGGACAGGAGTCAGGTCTGCTTTGACCAGGGAACCCGTGCTTGCTCTGGTATGATGAGTGCTGAGGCGAGAATTCTGCCTGCTTCTCCCAGAGCTTGGGCTCTCATTCTTCCGAGTCTGTGCAGAAAAAAAGACAGGTGACTTAATCAAGGCCACTGAGCTAAGAATGTGGAGCTGGGACTCTGACCTTAGTTCCTCTTGTCTTTTTCTCTTGCTGGTCTGTATTTCAGGATGGTTCAGCCGGGCTTCAGTTCCACAAAAACAGGTGGCCGTTTGCTTCTCCAGATAGAACTAGTTAAGTAGAAGTCCTTCCCAAATGTACAGTTTCCTTCGGTCTGATGTCTCTGAGACATTAATATATGTAAGACAAGCTGGGGGGCGGTGTGCCTGGAGGCATGCTTTGGAAATCTGGCTGGCTCTGCAAGCAAAAACATTTCCTTCAGGGCTCATGGCTCCCCACAGTGAACAGTGCCGCTGAGCCTGTGTCCCCCGCCGATTGCGGGCTGCTCTCTTACTTGGGGGCACTTCCCAGCAGCAGAGTGAGGAGGTGGCAGGGTTTCTGTCAGCGCACCTATCAGAAATGGGCTTCAACACACTGTTCCTGGAGCACGGCTTCCTTCAACCCGCTTCCCAGCCACTGGAGCAGAATCATGGCGTCGAGGCCCCCCATGGCTCCCTGCCCCACCCTGTTCCTGTTCTGTTGTTTTCTGCTCACATGCACCCCAGGCCGAAGCTCCAAGTGATCGAATCCTGTTGGGGTGCTTTCTCCTAGACTGCTCATCCTGTGGAGATTCTGTGGTAAGAATATAGAGCAGTCAGCAGTGTTGAGCTCCTTCTGTGCATCCATACCTATGCTATGCACTGGCACTGTGGCAAGCCCATCGTTCTGTTCATCCTGTGTCCACCCATGCTCCCATTTTATACCCAAACAAACTGAGTTTAAAGTTAAAGTGTATATTGGATGTTCTGAAGTTAATAAGTGGCAGCGGTGGTATTCGAATTTAATGTCTTCTTGATATTTAAGGGACATCCTTGGGGTGCTTAAAGCCTCTTTCAAGTGATAAGAGGTCTTAACATTGAGTGTCACGTTAGAAGCGGTGTTTGCTGGACTTGCCCAATATCAGCATGGCTTCCTCTGGGGCCGCGTAGCTTTGTGCATGTGTCCCATTCTTGTTAAACAATGGGAAGTGTCGTTTCAGCGAGCGGGATCCTCTGTTGTGTTAGTTACCAGCGGGGCATGCCCTCTGCTTATTGTTCATGAAACATGCTCAAGGAATTTTGCAGGAAGGCCCCCAGCCAGGATGTTACTGGAAGATCTGCCTGGTGGAGCTTGTGCAAACAAAGTGTGACCCTGCTGGCTCAGCCAAAGCCCCTGCCGTATGCTGGGAGGCTCATGACCCTGGCGGAAAAGCCTGCTGTCTTCATCACCAGCCTTAGAGCCACTGCATGGTGGCTCCCTAGGTCCACGTCTCCTTGCCTGAGAGCTTGTGCACAGCCTCACTGTAGCCTCAGATTGGTCTATGGGAAGTACAAGTCTGATTCCCAAAATTCTTCTGCAGAGCTCCTAAGAAGACTCTATTAGGAATCTATTTTTTTTGGTAACTTTTAAAAAGTTGTGGTAAAATATACAGTAAAAATTTACCATGTCCATCATTTCAAAGTGTACAGTTCAGTGGCATTAAGACATTCTCATTGTTGTACAGCAGATCTCCAGAATGCTCTTCATCCTGCACACCTGAAACTATACCCATTGGTTAATCCCTCTCCCCACCCCATCCCTGGTAACTGCTGCTGCCCGTATGAATGCGACAACTCTAGGAATCTCATGTAAGGGGAATCACACAGTATTTACCCTTCTGGGTCTGGCTTATTTCGCTGTGTAATGTCTTCACGATTCCCCCTTGTGTAACAGGTGTCTCATTACTTTTGAAGGTCGACTCAGTTTGAATAGGACACTGAAGAGATTATCGTAGTCCTTCCTTTGCCAGCCTCTCTCCAGCCTTCTTTGGGACAGGCTTTGCCCTCAGCTTCCTGTTCTCCAGCTCTGCTGCCCTTTTCTCAGCCCTCAGGGCAGCGTCCTTCCTGGGAAAGCAGTACCTTTCCACATGCCACCGGTCTGGTCAGGATGCTCTTCCACCACCGTCCCTTCTGCTCTCCCTCATTATGTAGCTTAGATATCGCCACCTTTATTTACTTCCTGGAGTTCCAGGAAAAGTTACTCAGTTCCTTTCCTACAGTAATTATTTTCCTACAACTGTATATTATGTCTGTAGTGCTTATCATAACTGTCATTTAGTGATTAGTTATACATGCGTTTCTTTAATGGCTGCCTGCCTTGCCAGACTGTAAATTCCTGTGTGCTCAATTATGTATCCCCTAGCTCTCCCATAGTGATGGCCTGTAAAGTTGCCCAGTAAATACTTGTTGAAAAAACCTGTAAGTTGAATGAATGAATGTATACCAGAAAGAAATGATTTCATGGCAACATGCTGAATATACTGATTTTAAAATGTGTGTATATTGTTCACATCTCAATGTCAACTACCTTTGTCCTGTCATTTCTTTGTTGATAAGAACTTTCATGAGCAGACTCTTCATTATTTGAAGATGCTTCCGGGGTTGGTAACCCCTAAACAGAAGCAACAATGAAAGACAACTTACATTTTCAGAGTGCTTATTCTGTACCAGGCTAGGTGCTGGCTGTGTTCCATGTATTATTTCATCTGAGTCTTGCAACTGCTCTGAAATAGAGGTGCTGTTTGGTTTGGTATTTTTTTCCAGATGAGGAAACCAGGGCTCAGAGTTTGAAATAGCTTGTTTAAGGTCACTAAGTATATAATGGGCAGGCCTACAAGTGGAACTGAGTTTTGTAACCTAGGATAAAAACCACCCCTTTCCCAAAGACCCTTTCCTCTTCAGCTGGAGAGCAGACTCTTTACCCGTTTTAGAAATGGGATCTCTGCCTTGGTTTTCTTTGACATCAGGATTCTTTTGCTAAAAAACTTGAGAACTCCAGCCCTGTAGAACAAATTTAACCCTTTCTGGCCTCATGTTCTCCCATTATTACATCCCCCACCATGCTTCTCCCCAAAATGCCTCTCCTGTCTTTTGCAGTTAGCAAGTTACTGTGATCTTTAGGCATTTTCCAGATCTCAAGGCAGGAGAGCTAGGCTCTCTACACACTTCTCCTGTAGAAGTTCTATTTCTGTGTTCATGTGTAACCTTTCACAAATAGAAGCTTATAAGTTTGTTTCCATCACCTGACTGCATCTGGAAAGTTGGATCAGGCTCGCCTGTCTCTGGAGCAACTTAGCCTGGCCCAGGATGTGGCACAGAGGACAGGAGCTCAGCCAGTGCTGGATAAGCTGTTAGAGCACCAAGTTAGAGTAGGTCCTTGGGACCAACCTGCTGAGTTCCAAAGCCTGTAGAACAAACCCAAGTGTACTCACAGAGCCCCACGAATGTGAGATGCAGATGATCAGATGTATTAATCACTGGTTTGGAAACGAATTAAAATATTTTCATAGTATAATATGTTTCTTTTTAAAAACAGATGTTCCCTTACTGTTTCAGGAGGAAGTAATTAAATGATTTAAAAATTCATAAGTGCTTTCATTTATTCAAGGCTACTATATGCTGCTGTCTTGATTGGTACTTTAGATCTGTTGGTTCTGCTTCTCCCAATCACCCTGAAAAGTGTCTTTTAAATCTTCTTTTTAGAGATAAGGAAATAGAGGCTCAGAAAGATGAAATATCTTGGCCAAGGATAGTTGCCTCCTGAGTAACAGGGAATTAGACCAGTCTATCTGACTTCAAAATCCGTGCCTTACCATGGCCTGAAATGTGTGATCTAGTATGTTGGTGTCTTCTGACTCTGTCCCTGATTCGGCTCACTTTGCCCTTCTTCCTCCCAGCCTTTCCTGTGTCCGGCATCCTTTGCTTCTTTCCTTCCTTTTCCCCTCCTTACCACAGTTCCATTTCCTTTTGGAGATTGATTCTGTATTTGCATCCTGAATTAGAAATATTTTTGACAATGTCAATAATGGTTGTACACCATTACATTTAAATATTGATATTAATAACATGGTAATTTCACATTTGTGTTAAATACAAATACATTTTATGCAGGCTAAATTACTTGTAATTATTTTGGTTTTTTTATACAGCCTTTTAAGAATGTTTTGAATCTTAGTTTATACTCTTTAAATGTATGGTTTTTTCCATTTAAAATATAAATATAATAAGGTAGTGAAAAGTAAATTAGATGATTTTTATTAGGGCGTTTTCTTAAACAGTGGGATATCTATTTCAAGTTATGAAATAGAAGATTGAAACACTTCATTAAGGTCTTTCTAGAGAAGTTTAAGAGGTTTTTTTATAGTCTTAGATTCATTTATTTTCTACCCCTCCTAGTATTTCAGCAGGATTAACTTTTTTGAATCAGTGGATCAAGTTTTAATTTTCCTGTTCCTTCCTTATACTGACATATGCTTTGGCAGAACAAAAAAGAGACCTAAACATGTCAGCATGATTTTTGTTCAATGAATTAAAAACCATAAAAAGTAACAAGATCTGATCCAAATCCCTAAACTCCTGACATGGTGGTTTTGTCTTTTTCAGTCCCAAGATTCATATTACTGACTTGGAGAGGTTTCCTGCCTGGAAGCATAAGAACATGATTTATTTGGAATAGATTATAAGGGTAAGCGGCATGGAGTAGTGGAAAGAATAGAGCCCAGAGATTTAGGTTTGAATCTCAGTTCTGCCACTCCAGCCCTGGGCAAGTCACTCATCTGCGAGCCTTAATTTCCTCATTGGAAAAGGGGGTATTAGAACCTAATTTGAAGCATGGGTGTGAAAATCAGTGAGATAAAATACTTAAAAGTGCTCACCTGGCATAGATGGGTTTAGTAATGTTGGTCATCAAGATCGTTGGGGGGCAGTTACCTCCCAGGAGCAGAATCCAGAAGGATTTATTTATATCACAGACATCCATTTTTGTCTTCAGAGGTTTTTCTTTCACAAAATTCTTAAATTGTTTTTTCTCATCAGAGAAAATAGCAGACAGATTCCTGTAAATGTTTAGAAGCTGCTCATCACTATGCAAAATACTCAACCTGTGCCCAGAACTTGGGATTGTCCTTACTTGGCAAGAGCCATTTTGACATGAAGGTCAGAAAGCATATGCCAGTGACAACCATTTCAGGGCAAAGGAGTTTTTTTATATTAATACCACTGGCTTTTAAAACAGTCTAGGTTTGACTGTTGAATCAGATTCCAACCACCTTTGGGCCTCATGTTCCTCTTTCATAAAATGCAGTCCGTGATCTTATATGACACTCCATGATGTGGCTGCCCAGCTTCTTTTCCTGTCACTGCTCTCTGTGCTGCAGCCAGTCCTTGAATGAATCATGGTCTCTTTACAGCTTAAATCCTTTATACATGCTCCTCCTGGAAATCCTCCCTTGTGCTGCCTGATTTGGATTTAAATCTTCAGATCCTAGTGAGGTGTATTAGTCAGGAGGAAGTGGGCTGTTCTGTAGTAACAAGCATCTCCAGACTTCTGTGCTTGCTACAGACTGTTCATGATAGTCACACTGGGACTGGAGCTGATGGAAGCTGTATTTCAGCTTGCACTCTGGCCAACGGAAACAAATGTGAGGACACTCATTTGCTCATACAACTTCTGTCTGGAGACAGCCTCCGTCCTTTCTGCTCACAGTTCATGGGCAGTGCAGCTTCAGAAAAGATGGAACACGCATTCCTACTATGTGTGTGGAAGGACAAGAGTCAGAATACCAGTGAACAGAGCTGATGACCACCACAGTTAGATGCTGTTTGGTCAGGAAAGTCTTCCTTGACCACCCCTTCCCTAAACTTGGATAGCTCCTGGTGAGTTAGCCATGCAGCTTTCTCCTGGGCACTTTGTCCTTTCTTCACTTGCCTTATTCCAGTGCTTTGTGCACTGTTTTGTGAATGTGTCTTTACTTGGCTCTTTCCCTGACTAAGCTCAAGAACAGGACAAAAGTCTGTTCACTTCATCATTATACCCTCAGTACCCAACACTGGTTGTTTTGTTTTGTTTTTTTGAGACAAGATCTTGCTTTGTAGTTCAGGCTGGCCCTGAGCTCACTATGTAGCCCAGGCAAGCCTTGAACTCAGCAGTCCTCCTGCCTCTGCCTCCCGAGTACTGGGATTACAGGCAAGAGCCACTATGCCTGGCATTGTGGTATGTGGTACTGATTCCTGATGGGCGTGAGTCACCATGCCTGGTATTGTTGTATGTGGTTACTGAGGATTGAACCGGGGACTTTGTACTTGCTAGGCAGGCATCTGAACCACTGAGCTAAATCTCTGGCCCCCAACACTTTTTTTGTTTGTTTGTTTGTTTATTTGTTTTTTTTGAGACAGGGTCTCACTTTGTAGTTCAGGCTGGCTCTGAGTTCACTAGGTAGTCCAGGCAAGCCTCAAACTCAGCAGTCCTCCTGTCTCTGCCTCCCGAGTGTTGGGATTACAGGCGTGAGCCACCATGCCCGGCACTGTGGTATGTGGTATGTGGTATGTGACATTGATTGCTGGTGGATGTGAGTCTCCACTCCCAGCATTGTATGTGGTTACTGGGGATCGAACTCAGGACCTTGCACTTGCGAGGCAGGCGCCAGAACCACTGAGCTAATCCTCCGGCCCAACACTGTTTTTAATAGGTCATGGGAACTCAGTTTTTACAAAATGGGGAAAAGAAGGTGGAGCAGATATGCCAGGCTACTTTGCTAGGTTGTCATTGTGATTATATGTAAGAAATAACTGCCCCAGTTGGGCATGGTAGCGCACACCTGTAATCCCAGCACTCAAGAGAATGAGGCAGAAGGATTGTCTCATGTTCAAGGCAGCCCAGGCTACATAGTCAGTTCATGGCCCGTTTGAACTACCTAAGCATAGCACTGTCTCAAAACAACTGGCTCCTGAGGGAGGTTATTATAAGGTTTGGTGTGTCCAGTACATATCCCAGTAATTTATTGTTGTTCTGACAAGAATGTTAATAGTAAAATCAATTGACATTTATTAAACATTTAGAATGCACTGGGCACTCTTGGGTATCTTTTGGAAGTTAGCGGGTGCAGTGGTTCTTACATGTTATCTTGGAATTAAATTATTTATTAGTCAAATTTGAGATGTTGTCCAAGTAATTTGTTGTAATAATTAAAGATTACACAGAGTTACCACCTGTTAGTTTTGGGAGGTTTGCACATCTAAAGATAACACTATTTCTTTGCATCATCACTTGCTTATATAGCTTTCTTTAGTAGGAAAGAGGTAGAGTCGTAACTGACATGCCAAGGTCGGTGCTGAATGACTCACATGCATCCTCCCACTCTTCACTCTGCCCCTTGGACCCCACTGGGCAGATGGTAACTGTAAAGAGAAGAGGTCCTGAATGCGTCTTCTGAGTGATATGTTAAGGATTTGGTCCACGACTGGTTCATGCTCTAAAGCAGGACTCTTACCAGCTTTCCTCGGCTAATTCTCAGGAATGGCAATTGACTCTGAGCGTGTCTGTGGGCATGAATGTGTCAGGAACACAAAGATCCTCAGCAGACAGAGTAAAGTTACCAATTGTTGAGCTAGTGAACAGAACAGGCTTAAGTTCTTGGGGAGGGTAATGTATAGAATGATTTCGTTTAATTTTTTTTCCATCTTTTATTAGAGTAACCAGGGAGCACAGGGAGATGCTGGTGAAATTAGCCAAACAGAATACCAACAAGGCCAAAGACTCTTTACGGAGGGTTCGCACAGATGCAATGAATAAACTGAAGAAGTCAAAGGACAAGACTTCAGAGGATACCATTAGACTCATAGAGAAACAGGTATTGTTGCCAAAAAATGTAGTCCTTATTTATCTGACCCAAAGGATTGTTTATTTTTTCATATCTGAAATGTAAGTGGTTAAACAATCTAAACTGATGTTTTCATTCACTTGATCAACACTGACTAATTCTGCATTCTGGGTCTAGCCACGTGCTATACCGTATAAAAGAAGATAGGATGCTATTGACTTTTTCTCTCATGCCAGACTGTGCTAAACACTTCCTATTACTTCATATATCTTCATTATTTCTGTGGTAAAATCTGTGAGAAGGTATAAGGGTGTAACTCAGTGGTAGAATGCTTGTCCAGCTTATCCAAGGCCCTTGACTTAATCCCCAGCATTGCTCAAATAAAACGAACTGTGAGATAGGCAGGGAGGGCCATGATGTTCAAAGAAGTTCAATAACTTGCCCAAATCATACCATCGTAAGTGATAGAAACAAGGTCCAAACACAGGCAGACTGATACCAGAGCTCATTTGCTTATGTTCTGCTCCCTTGGTTTTGCGGTTGCTAAGAAGTGAGCATTTAACTTCTCAGTGAGTTGGATGGGATTTGAGCGACCCTTAAAGGAGCTCCTGGAATATGTGAGTGAGAGACAAGGGGGATAGATAGAACAGCATGTACAGATGTACATGTGGAAAATAAAAGAAAGCTGTTCACATAGACTAGTAGGGATTGAACCTAGGAGGAAACTAGGTAAATGGATAGAGAAGATAAGACTGGCCAGACCATAGCTGATCTTACATCTCAGGTTGAGGTGTTTAACTTATCCAAAAGTTCCTACATTGTCTGGGGTTATGTGTCTTAGTCACTAAAAATATCTGATACCTGCAATTTAAGAGAGGAGAGGTTTATCTTGGTTCATGTTTCATAGTTGGCTGCTCCAACACAGAACAGCATGGCAGAGGAAAAGCTGTTTACCTCATGATGGACAGGAGGTAGGAGCAAAGAGAATAGAGAGGAAAATATACCCTCTCAGCCCATGGACCAAATGAGCCACCTTTTCCAGTTAGGCCCCCTTCCTATAGCACATTCAAGTATAAACTCATCAGTAGATTAACCTACTGGTGAGTATAGCAACTTTGCAATCCAAAAACTTTGCATCTCCCAAAAGTCTTGCCTATGATCTCTTGAGGGTTTGGAGAGACATCGAGATTTAAACTATAACATTCTGCCCCAGGCCCCCAAAGACTCACATATAGATCTTTATGTAAAATGTGCTTAGTCCACCTTTAACAGTTGCCAGAGTTCTAACAGTTTCAGCATTGCTGAAAAGTCCAGGTCCAAAGCCTCTTGTTAGCTATGAGCTGCGTAGAAATGAAAAAGGTTACGCACTGCTAATAAACAAGGGCACAGAATAAACTCCCATTCCAAAAGTGAGAAACAGGGAGAAAAAACAGTGGTATCAAAGCAGTAACAAAAGACAGCAGAACAGACATTAAGTCTTACAGTTCCACGTCCAGTACATGGGTAGTTCTGGTCAGGAACTAAGCTATTTTTCTCCTATTGTCCTGATCCAAAGTACAGTACATCCCTCAGAGGGGTAGGGTAGCCCTGCCCCTTCCACATTGCTGGTATTTATAGGCCCCCGGCTTCTCTCTTGGGCTGGCTTTGCCTTCCTCAGACATTCCATGTTTCTGGCTTCTCCAGCTCTCTGGGGCCTCACTGTACTTTCACAGCTTCATGTACTGCCCTTTTAGGGGTACACTGCCTGGTCTCCTAGGCATTCTGACCCCACAATTCTTGCATGGTACACACCGATAATACAAGCACCACATGGATGACACCAAGGTAAGATCTGTTGCGGGCATGATCAGTAGCTAGGTGCTTTTGCATCGTAGCTACAGAGGCTTCTGAGTGCTTAGGTGGGTGAATGTGGCGACCTCAGTCCTAAAAACCAATTTCCTAAACAGTCCTCTTAACCATTCTGTGGTAAGGTGCCTGGGGCTCTCTTTTTAAAGTAAAGTCTTTCAGACTTGAACCCTTGAATGTGCAAAAGGAGGAATCTTACCAATTTCTACCATGCCCTAAGCTATTTTTCTCTTACTGTCGAAAGCACAGTACTTGGGTTCTTTTTATGCTAATCTTTTTAGCTTCCAAGCTCTCCTCTGCTTCCTCTTTTCGTGTATTTTCTTCCTGGCAAAGATGAAAACTTTTTGCACTTGTTCCTCACAGTATATGTCACTAAAAGGTAGGAGCAGTATTTATCCTCCAGCCTGAATGTTGGGCTGCCTTGACATTTTCTCTGCTAGATTAATTACTGCTAGATTAATTAGTCTGCCACCCTTAATCTCAGTATCCTACAAAGACTCAGGACAAAACCAACAACCAACATTGTACTAAGTGGTCAGAAGCTGAAATCTTGGGGCCAGAGATTTAGCTCAGTGGTTCTGGTGCCTGCCTAGCAAGCACAAGATCCCTGGTTCATCCGGTAACCGCATACAACAGTACCAGGCGTGGTGACTCACGTCCACAGGTAATCAGTACCACGTACCACACATGCCGGGCTTGGTGGCCCAAGCCTCTAATCCTATAACTTGGGAGGCAGAGGCAGAGGCAGGAGGATTGCTGAGTTTGAGGCTTGCCTGAGCTATAGGGCCAGTCTGAACTACAAAGCAAGACACTGTCTCAAAACAAAACAAACAAACAAAAAAAACAAACTGAAATCGTTCAAGCTAAAATCAGGAATAAGACAAGGATGTCCACTGTCACCACTCCTATTCAATATAATGTACTGTTATAATCAATATAATAGTAATGTTACCCACAGCAATTAGAAAAGAAAAAAAATAAAAGGAATAAAGATGGGAAGTGAAAAAGTTAAATTGTAATTATTTTTGGATGACATCATATTCTATATAGAAGACCCCAAAAACTCCACCAAAAGACTTTCAGACCTAATAAGCAAATTGAGTAGAATAACTGGATACAAGCTCAACACTCAAAAATCAAAATAGCCTTCGTGTACACAAATCACAGGCTCACTGAGAAAGGAGTTGGGGAAACACCACCTTTCAGAGTAGCATCCAAAAAAGTGAAGTACCCAGAAATCATTCTAATGAAGGAAGTAAAATAACTCCACTTCGAAAACTATCGCACTCAGAAAAAGGAGATTGAGAATATCAGAAAACGGAAAATCATACCTTGTTCTTTGGTAGGAAACACCAATATAGTGAAAATAATCATTCTTTGCAAACTACTGTATAGATTAAACACAATCCCAAATGACTTTCCAGCAGCATATTGCACAAAACTAGAGAAAGCAATCTAAATATTCTTGGAACCAGAAGAGACCTTAGAATAGCAAAAGCAATTCTAGGTAACAAAGACATGGCAGGGGGTATCAGAGTCCCCAACTTGAAACTGTACTACAAAGCTAAAATGAAAAAAGCAGCATGGTACTGACAAAGAAATAGATCTGAGGGTCAGTGGAACAGATTAAACAATGCAGAAACAACTCCAAACTGGAGAAGAGGTAGCCTCTTTAATAAATGGTGCTGGAAAAACTTTTTTCAGTTTACCAACGATTAAAACAAGACCCAGATTTTTTACTGTGCATTAAACTCAAATCAAAATGGATTAAAGAAAGACACACACACACACACACCTGCCGCCAAATTTAAAGACCCAATGCAGGGGCCAGGGACTTAGCTTAGTGGTGCCATGCCACTGGCAAACACAGGTCCTGACTTTGATTCCTGGTAGAAAAAAAAAAAAAAGGACAACCCAAAATAAGCATCTGAAATGAATAAACATTTCTCAGATGAAGAAGTAGAAGCAGCAAATAAACATACAAAAAGTGTTCGGGGGCCGGAGGGTTAGCTCAGTGGTTCCAGCACCTGCCTCGCAAGCGCAAGGTCCTGAGTTCGATCCCCGGTAACCACATACAATGCTGGGCCACTGACATCCACCAGCAATCAATACCACATACCATAGTGCTGAGTGTGGTGGCTCATGCCTGTAATCCCAGCACTTGGGAGGCAGAGACAGGAGGATTGCTGAGTTTGACACTTGTCTAAGCTACATAGAGAGCTCAGAGCTAGCCTGAACTACAAAGCGAGACCCTGTCGCAAAAAAAAAAAAAAAAAGTGTTCGGTGTCACTGGTCATTCGAGAGATGAAAATGAAAACACTGGGATTCCCTCTCCAGGAAGAATAGCTATTGTTTTGTTTTGTTTTAAATAAAATGAAGTAGTACTCCTCCATAAAGACAAACTAGAGACATTTATAGCTAAATGGATACACCTTGTGGCTATACTCTTGGTAAATAGGACACACATGTGAAAATACCAAATTCTCTGCTGTGAGAAACTGAAATGTAAATGAGGACCAGAATGAATAATAAATATTGTGAAGTAGGAAGAAAAGATTCAAAGGGGATCTAGGGGGGAGGGAAAATGGAAGAGAAAAAACAAAAGGAAAAAATAGAAACAAAGTATATGTAAATTGGAGTGAGAAGGTTAAAGGGAGGGCAGGTGAATGGAAAAAATAAGAACCAAGATATATCATGTACAGGTAAAAATTGCTAACAATGAATGTGATCATAATGTCTATCTAAAATGTACCAGTAATTTAATGAATTAAAAAAAAGTCTCAGGACTTGAGCAAAATGTAGACCAATTTTCTGCCACTGCATAACACATGTGGTCTGGAGTCCACTGCCAGTGGAGTCCTTGTGCGCAGCTAAAGCTGTTTGAGCCTGGCCTTTACCATCCACCTTCTAAGTCTTCTGAATTTTGGTCTTCTGAACTCCAGCTAGAATCTCCCATCAGGCTTGGTTTACAACAGCCGAGGATGCTTCTCCAGTCAGCGTCTCAAAACCTTTCCCAACCCTCCCGTGAGCCATTTCCAAAGGACTCTGAAGCCTATCGTCAGGTATCCCTGGCAATGACCCCTCTTCTCTGGTGCCAAAGTCTGTCCTGGTCACTTTCCTTGACAGTGAGACAAAATAGGTGACCCTGGTAGCTTAGGAGAGGACAGGCTTGTTTTCACTCACTTTTCAGTTGGCCTCTGGCTCCAAGGCAGGCCAGAGGAGCACAGCAGAGGGAAGGGGCTCACGTCGCAGGCTCCAGGAAACAGCCAAGGGAGGAGGTGGGAGAAGACTGAACCTCGAGAGACCCGCCTCTCCGATCTGGCTCCACTTTCTAATAGCACATTTAGCTATAAATCATCAGTGGATGAACTCCCAAGGAGTATAGTACCCCAGGATCTAGTAACCTGCCAAAAGCCCTACTTGTATGAAGCTTTGGGGGACATCTAGATAGAAACCCTAACACTGTGCATCTGTCCCAGTCATCTGTGGCCACAACAATGGTGCATAAACATCGGCCCCAAAATTTGATTTCTAGTATCAAATCTTGGCTCCCAGTTTCAGAGGCTTCATCCCATGATCAGCTGTCTTTTTTTTTTTTTTTTTTTTTTTCAGTAGCAGGGATCGAACTTGGGCCCTTGCACATCCAAGATTGACATGGTACCACTTGAGCTAAATCACCAGCCCCTTCTAGTATCAAATCTTACTGCTTATTTTCTTTTCTGTGGGCCAGCTGAGGTGTAACTTCTAGGCTGGGTTCTCAGTGAGCTTTGCTCCAGAATTTGAGTTGGATTCAAGTCTGCCTTATACCTCTCAGTTTTCCAAAGACAAGTTTCCTGGGGGGTTTTTCTTGGCAACAAAGTCCAGCCACTCAAACACTTTTTTTTTTTTAAATTAGAGATGGAAAGAATAGCTCTTGGGCTCCAGGTCCTGATTAGGTAGCCACATGGCCCTTCAACCCAGAGCTACTTGCAGATCAGCCAAGCACAGGAATTTCTCACATTGGATTGAAATGGCCAGTGGGAACTCAGGCTCTCTAACCTCGTTCCTCAGCATCCAGTCAAGTGCACTTTACACACCTGCTATGGTCACAGCCCATTCAGCCAAGTACTGTAGGTACTGTATGTTCTTGGAGGTCCGAGGGAAGGAGTGAGTGGTTGTTCAATAATTAATCTGCCATGGTATCCTGCTTACTCAAGGAACTTATAAAAATGCAGGTATCTGAAGCCCCTTCCCAAAGATGAAGTGAGATTTTTAAATGCTTCCCAGGAGACTTGCATACAGTAATTTTCTTGAAAGAAATTTTTTTTCAGACAGACCACATCTGTTTATGAAAGATGACTGTAGTGACATGGAAGAAAGCAGATTGTAGGGAGCAAGAGTGGGGGCAGGGTGACGAGGGAGGCTGCTGCAGAAATCCAGCCAAGCAGTGATGATAGCCTGAGCCTGCATGGTGTGTGGTGAGGAAAGAGATAGGAAGGTGGATTTACCAGCATTTACAAGGTGGAATTAGTGTAATGTAAAGGGCATCTTAGGCTCCAAAGCCTCCTTGTTCACAATAGAAACTTGGTGAAGAAATTTGGCTCGATGGTGGGCAGAGTAGGAGTCGGGAGGGAAGAGGTCAGAGCGAGAAGAGTGGGTGGGACCCTGGCGAGGTATAAGGAACTGGCCACTGTCGCTCTGCACCGCCAGCTAGCCCACTAGCTGGAGAGTAGCCACAGCAGAGCCAGGTAGAATTCCAGCAGGACTCCAGGGCCTTGCTCCTGCACATTCCGATTTTGTGTGTCTGCCTAGGAATGCATATTTTTAAAAAGCTTCACTCATAATTCTGTAAACACACTTGGAAGCTAAGGGCCTAGAAGCGCTATCACACAAAAGAAAAAGACTGTTCTTTGGTAATCTCCATTGATCTTGGGAAAGTAACTTGACTTCTTGGATTTTTGGGTTTTTCCTCCTATAAAAAGACATTGGTACTTTCTATGTTGAAGCAGTTTCTAGCTTGAAGGGTTTCTCCAGGGTGCTTGAAAACACCCTCAGTGTACCTGACCCTTAAACTTTCAGGGCTCCTTATTTGCTGCCTTTCTCCCCTTCTCTTTCCTAGCATCAGCTCAAGAGGAGTTTAATAGATTACTTTCGATGGTTTTTGTTTCTCTTTTTGTTATTTTGAGACAGTGTCTCCCTAAGTTACTAAAATGCCCAGGCTGTTCTGGGATTTGTGATCCTCTTGCCTCAGTGTCCTAGAGTGCTGAGCTTACAGGCAGGCACCATCATACCTGCCCAGGCTGGCTTTTTCTGAGCACTGAGAAGGCCTCAGAAAAAACAGCACCCTGGCTCCAGCCTCCCCAGGCCACCTTCTTGTTCCTTCCCTGAGGGGTTCTGCCTGTACAGTTCCCTCTGCATTCCCGTTGCTTCCTGCATGGTGAGGGAGAGGGTTTGTGGGCCTGGCAGGCACTCCTTCCTCGGCAGCTGGGCATCTGCCTCGGGCCAGAGTCTACCATGCTCCCTGTAAAGGAAGAAGGGTTCAACAGTCTGTTTGACGAGACCTTGCTGGAATCCTTCATTCATTAGCACGATCCTCTCACTGTCCTCTTCAGATTAGATATTTTCTTTCTCTAGTACTTCTTATTGCCGGTTATTTTCCCAGGATAAAATAACTTTATTAGTTTTTCTGTTACTAAGCTAATATGTGTCTATTATAAAAAAAATTGAAGAAAGTCATTGAAATCTCATCAAGTAGAGATGACTGTTAGCATTTGTGTGCGGTCCTTCAGGCCTCTCAAAGCATATTTATGTTTATTATACCATGTGCTATTTATCTTCCTGGAGTAAGCATTGTCATCAAGGTACTATCACTTAAACGTTAGATTCCCCCTTATTGTTAGTACTTCCATTTACTGTGATAGGGTGAAAAATTTGGGGAGGAAACTTCCTTGTGTTCTTCACTTTGTTCTTCCTCCCTCTCACAAGGCACCAACCTGGGGTTCCCGGTACAGGCTTTGTTTTTTTACATGAACAGGGGTGCAGCTAATTGGTGTTTCATTGGTTTACTCTTATTCCTGACTACCAAAGTAATATCTGCTTATTATAGAAAATATAGAATACAGAAAACTTTTTTAAAATGGGGAGAAATCCATTTTGTAAGTTCACATTGCAGAACAGCTGGTCTTCATGCTTTTGAATGCTTTAAAAAAACTGCATAGGGCCGGAGGCTTAGCTCAGTGGTTCCGGCGCCTGCCTCGTAAGCGTAAGGACCTGAGTTCGATCCCCGGTTACCACATATAATGCTGGGCGTGGTGGCTCACGCCTGTAATCCCAGCACTCGGGAGGCAGAGACGGGAGGATTGCTGAGTTCGCGGCGGCTTGCCTGGGCACCATAGTGAGCTCAGGGCCAGCCTGAACTACAAAGCAA